>CM041778.1:371587112-371721486 GCA_023374045.1 Limonium bicolor | reverse complement strand
ATAGGACGTGGAGGCTTCATCTTCTTATCGCTGCTACGGTGAAGTATCCTGACTATGACTGATTCCATCCTGGCCGAGAGTTGCTACAGGAAGTCCAGGAAAGTGCTTCAAGTGTGGCTCCTTGGATCATCGCATCGCCTAGTGTCCACAGACTAGAGGTGGCAGCCAGTGTTATGTCTATTAGATTTAGGAGCTACCCACTCCTTTATGTCTGCTGATTTGGTGGGTAGTCTCGGGTTGTCTGTTGTGCCTCGTGGTGTTGATTTGTGTATATCTATCCCATTGAATGGTGTATCTGCTTGTATACTTGGTTCTGTGTGCAAGTATTGTCCTATAGTAGTTATGGATAGGACTTTGCCTGCTGATTTGATTCCGATGAGCATGTCATGTTTTGATGTTATCCTAGGCATGGACTGGCTAGCAGAGCACCATGCTCATATAGATTATGTGGCTCGGAGAGTTCTTTTTTATTGGCCGGGTGAGACCCGTTTTGTTTTTGTGGGGAATTAAGTCCCGTGTGCGCCGATGCTAGTATCTACTATGCAGGCAATCAGCTTCCAGAGGAAGGGCTGCCAGGGGTTTCTCTACTATGTGCCTGAGGTTTGTGAAGGGTCCCGTTTAGAGGACATCCCTGTGGTGCGTGAGTTTCCTGAGGTCTTCTAGGATGATGTGCCAGGACTACCACCAGATCGTGAGGTGGAGTTCTCGATTGAGTTAGCGCCAGGGACTCAACCTATTTCTAAGGCTCCCTATCGCATGAGTCCAACAGAGCTTAAGGAGTTTAAGGTGCAGCTGCAGGATCTTCTTGATAAGGGCTTCATACACCCTAGTGTGTCTCCATGGGGAGCACCTGTTCTGTTTGTGAAGAAGAAGGATGACACTTCAGGTTATGTATCAACTATAGGGAATTGAATAAGGTTACCATTAAGAATAGATATCCTCTTCCCCGCATTGATGACCTCTTCGACCAGCTAGCAGGAGCGATTGTGTTTTTGAAGATTGACTCGCATTCTGGGTACCATCAGTTGAGGATTAAGGCCGAGGATGTGCCTAAATCTACTTTTAGGACTCGGTATGGGCACTATGAGTTCTTGGTCATGCCATTTGGCTTGACTAATGCCTCAACATTCTTCATGGATATGATGAATCGTGTGTTTAAGCCATTTCTGGATTCTTTCGTAGTTGTGTTCATTGATGGCATCTTGGTGTATTCCACGAGTGTTGAGGAGCATCTAAGGATCGTGTGTAGACGTTGAGAGAGAAGGAGTTGTACGCCAAGCTGAAGAAGTGTGAGTTTTGGCTGGATAGAGTGGTCTTCCTTCGTCATGTGGTCTTGAAGGATGACATTTCTATGCATCCGAAGAAGATCAAGGCGATTATGGAGTGGGCGAAGCCCAGTAGTGTTTCGAAGGTGCGCAGTTTCCTTGGACTTGCTGGTTACTATAGGAAGTTTGTGGAGGGTTTCTCCAAGATAGTGTCTCCCTTGACTCGCCTTCTTGGGAAGGATGTCAAGTTCGAGTAGAGCGAGGCGCGTGAGGAGAGCTTCCAGGAGCTTAAGAGGAGGTTTACTTCTACTCCGATTTTGGCGTTACCTTTTGGGACAGATGGCTTGGAGGTGTTCTGTGATGCTTCTCACAGGGGTTTGGGATGTGTTTTGATGCAGCAGGGGAAGGTAGTGGCTTATGACTCACGTCAGCTTAAGCCGTATGAGAAGAACTACCCTACCCATGATTTGGAGTTGGCTATTGTGGTCTTTGCTTTGAAGATCTGGCAGCATTATTTGTATGGGGCGACGTGTAAGGTCTACACGGATCATAAGAGTCTCAAGTATCTGTTCACGTAGAAGGAACTGAACGTGATACAGAGGAGATGGTTGGAGCTTCTGCATGATTATGATTTGAAGATCCTCTACCATCCTGGTAGAGCGAATGTAGTGGAGGATGCGTTGAGTTGTAAGGGTGATTCAGGGCTTGTTGCATCATTGTCTGGAGTTCAGAGGTCAACATTAGAGCTTTAACGTATGGGAGTCTGGGTTGTGCGATCTGACAGTGCTCGGATGATAGCTGCTCTTTAGGTTCAGTCTACTTTGATAAATCAGATCAAGGCTGGTCAGTTGGTAGATGCTGCATTGTGCAGAATTCGAGAGAGATTGTCAGATGATCAGGAGTCAGATTTCTCAGTGTCTGGTGATGGATGTCTACGCTACAGAGGTAGAGTTTATGTGCCCAGTGTTGGAGTGCTTCGTCGTGAGATTATGCAGGAGGCTCACGGAGCTCCTTATTCAGTACACCCAGGAGGTGTGAAGATGTACCGGGACCTCAAAGAGTCTTTCTGGTGGTCAAATATGAAGCACAAAATTTCTAACTTTGTAGCTCATTGCCAGACCTGTCAGCAGGTGAAGGCTGAGCACCAGCAGCCTGCTAGTCTTCTGTAGCCCCTTCCCATTCCTGAGTGGAAGTGCAAGAGCGTAGGGATGGACTTTATTGTTGGGTTTCCTAGGACGTCTTCTGGTTTTGATGCATTGTGGATAGATTGACGAAATCAGCCCATTTCCTGCCAGTGAAGAAGACCTTTCGCCTTGAGCGACTAGCTCGGCTTTATATGGATAAGATTGTGAGATTACATGGAGTGCCAGTGACTATTGTCTCAGACAGAGATCCTAGATGTTTGTCCCGCTTCTGGCGTAGTCTACATAAGGTTTTGGGGATGAATTTAGCATTTAGTTCTACGTATCATCCTCTGACAGACGGTCAGACGAAGAGGACGAATCAGATTCTAGAGGATATGCTGAGGGTGTGTGTGCTAGACTTCGGGAGTAGTTGGGATCAGCATGTTACTTTGATTGAATTTGCATATAATAATAGCTTTCAATCGAGTATTGAGATGGACCCATTTGAGCCACTCTATGGTAGGCATTGTAGATCTCGCATATGTTGGGATGATCTGAAGGAGAGGGTTCATGTGGGTCCGGAGTTGGTGCATGAGTTATGGATAAGGTCAGGACTATCATGGAGCATCTGTTAGTTACCTAGAGCCGACAGAAGAGCTATGCAGATCAAAGACGCCAACCGCTTGAGTTTTAGGTTGGAGATCATGTTTATCTAAAGATTTCCCTAGTCCGTGGAGTCGTCCGGTTCGGTAAGAGAGGCAAGCTAAGTCATTGGTTTGTGGGTCCGTTTGAGGTGCTTGAGAGGGTTGACCCTGTGGCCTATAGGTTGGTGATGCCACCAACATTGGCAGGAGTTCATGACTTTTTTCATGTGTCGATGCATAGGAAGTATCTGCATGACCCTACTCTTGTGATTGATTATGGACAACTTCGATTCCACGAGGATTTAACTTATTATACAGCTCCGGTCCGGATTTTAGCTCGTGATGTTCGCTGTCTTCGCAGAAAGACGCTGCCTAAGGTAAAGGTTTAGTGGTCTGGTCATTCCGAGCGTGAAATGACCTAGGAACTCAAGGAGAAATTGCGTGCTAAGTTCCTGTCCCTCTTTGAGCAGTGAGGTATGTCGAATTTTGAGGACGAAATTCCTTTTAAGGGGTGAGTGATGTAATAACCCGGTTTCTTTCTAATTTCCTAAAGTCTTTTTGTTTGTCATCTTATATTATGTATCTTTTAGCGTTTGGGACGTCCGGGGCATTTTTTTAAAAGAGAGGGACAAGGTGGACATTTCCCCTCTTTTATAATTGGTAAGTGTTAACTAATATTTTTAGAAGTCTTATTTTCCTCTCCGATCAGTTTCCAACATCGCGCTTCTCCCTTTGACGGTTTTGAGCGCTTTGCTCTTCTCCTCCTCCTCTCTTGTGTGCTTCCAATTCTGTTGAGATTTCTACTGGGTGTACCGTATAAGGAGCTCCATGAGCCTCTGCATAATCTCAGGACGAAGCACTTCATCACTAGGCACACAAACTCTACCTTTGTAGCACAGACATCCATCTTCAGACACTGAGAAATCTAACTCCTGATCATCTGACAGTCTCTCTCAAATTCTGCACAACTCAGCATCTGCCAATTGACTAGCCCTGATCCGATCTATCAAAGTAGACTGAACCTGAAGAGCAGCTATCATCCCAACACTGTCAGATCGCACAACCCAGACTCCTATACACTGAAGCTCTAATGCTGACCTTTGAACCCAGACATCGACGAGGCAAGCCTGATGCACCCCTACGACTCAACGCATCCGCCACCACATTCACCCTACCAGGATGGTAGAGGATCTCCAAATCATAATCTTGTAGAAGCTCCAACCATCTCCTCTGTCTCAAGTTCAATTCCTTCTGCGTGAACAGATACTTGAGACTCTTATGATCCGTGTAGACCTTACACGTCGCCCCATACAAATAGTGCCGCCAGATCTTCAAAGCAAAGGCTACAATAGCCAACTCCAAATCATTGGTAGGGTAGTTCTCATACGGCTTAAGCTGACGTGAGCCATAAGCCACTACCTTCCCTTGTTGCATCAAAACATATCCCAAACCCTTGTGAGAAGCGTCACAGAACACCTCCAAGCTGTCTGTCCCAGAAGGCAACGGTAAAATCGGAGCAGAAGTTAACCTCCTCTTAAGCTCTTGGGGGCTTTCCTCACATGCCTCGCTCCACTTGAACTTGACCTCCTTCCCAAGAAGGTGAGTCAAGGGAGACACTATCTTGGAGAAACCCTCCATAAACTTCCTATAGTAACCATCAAGTCCAAGGAAACTGTGCACCACCGAAACACTACTGGGCTTCGCCCACTCCATAATCACCCTAATCTTCTCCGGATCCACAGAAATGTCGTGCTTCGAGACCACATGACCAAGGAAGACCACCTTATCCAGCCAAAACTCATAGTTCTTCAGCTTGACGTACTACTCCTTCTCTCTCAATGTTTGTAGAATGATCCTCAGATGCTCCTCATGCTCTTCATCACTCTTGGAATACACCAAGATGTCATCAATGAACACAACTATGAAACAATCAAGAAACGACTTAAACACACGATTCATCATATCCATGAAGAATGATGAGGCATTAGTCAAGCCAAACGGCATGACTAATAACTCATAGTGCCCATACCGAGTCCTAAAAGAGGATTTAGGCACGTCCTTGGCCTTATTCCTCTGCTGATGGTACCCAGAACGCAAGTTAATCTTCGAAATCACAGTCGCTCTTACTAACTGGTTGAAGAGATCATCAATGCGGGGAAGAGGATACCTATTCTTAATGGTAACCTTACTCGATTCCCTATAGTTGATACACAACCTGAAGGTGCCATCCTTCCTCTTCACAAACAGAACATGTGCTCCCCATGGAGACACACTAGGGTGTATGAAGCCTTTATCAAGAAGATCCTACAGCTGCACCTTCAACACCTTAAACTCTGCCGGACACATGCGATAGGGAGCCTTAGAAATAGGTTGAGTCCTTGGAGCTAACTCAGTCGAGAACTCCACCTCACGATCTGGTGGTAGTCCTAGCACTTCATCCTGGAAGACCTTAGGAAACTCACGCACAACAGGGATGTCCTCTAGACGGGACCCCCCACGAACCTCAGACACATAACAGAGAAACCCCTGGCAGCCGTTCCTCAGGAAGCTGACTACATGCATAGCAGATACTAACACCGGCGTACACGGGACTGAATTCCCCACAAAAACAAAAAGGGTCTTACCCGGCCTATCAAAAACAACACTCATAGCCGCACAATCAATATGGACATGGTGCTCAGCTAGCAGTCCATGCCCAGGATAACATTAAAACATGACATGCTCGTCGGAATCAAATCAGTGGGAAAAATCCTATCCATAACTACTACAGGACAAGACTTGCGAACAGAACCAAGTACACAAGCAGGCACATCACTTAGTGGGCTAGATATACACAAATCAACACCACGAGGCACGGCAGACAACCCGAGACTACCCACCAAACCAATAGACACAAAGGAGTGGGAAGCTCCTAAATCAAATAGACAGAACACAAGCTGATATGAGATCTAAAGGATACCTGACACAACTCGGTCTGAGCCACGATCACGCTCCCGTGCCTGAGTTTGAGGTTTCTTCTGACCGGTCTTCTGCCCAGACCCAGAACTAGCGCCTCTGCCCTCTAAACTGCTGTTGCCACCTCTAGCTTATGGACACTGGGTGCGATGATCCAAGGAGCTGCACTTGAAGCATGCTCCTGACTTCTTGTAGCACTCTCGGCCAGGATGGAATCTGTCACAATTGGGACACTTCACCGTAGTAGGCGATAAAGAAGATGAAGCTCCACGGTCCCCTATGAACTTCTTCTTCTGAGAAGAAGTCTGGTCTCGCCTCTTGGGCTCCTCCACATGACTCTTCTTCTTCTGATCCTTCCCCTTATCGGGCCTCTAGTCTCTCTTCTCGTACCGCTGCCTAGCCTGCAGCTCAGTCTCCACCACCAAAGCAACATCAACCACATCTTGGAACGTCTTGTGGCAAAAGGCTGCCACTGCCGCTCTAATGTCACCCCTGAGTCCAGCCTCAAACTTCCTCGCCTTCTACTTATCATCCATCTCAGGCACAAACTTAGACAAAGAAATAAACTTTCTCATGTAGTCATCATAAGACATCTCCTTAGTTTGACGGAGTCTCCCATACTCCACAATCTTCCAGTCTCAAAATACATCTGGATAAAACTGTTGATTAAAGCAGGCTCTAAATTGGTCCCATGACCACGGATGGGGGTACTTGCCCTCTACCGTCTTCCACCACTCCTTAGCCTCTACCTGGAACATTAAGGTGGCAAAGCCCATCTTCTGCTCCTTCTCACAGCCCATCACCTTCAGCAGATCCTTGATGGATGTGACCCAGTGGCACGCCTCCTGTGGATCACCACTGGCATCAAAGGAAGACGGCTTCAGCTTCAGGAACTCTTGAAGCGCCTTCACATTACTGCCCCCCCCCCCCCCGCGCTACCAACTCCTGCTGCTGGTGCAGTGGTACCCACGGTCTGGAGCACCTGGGTCACCACCTATTGAACGATCGTAGCGAGGTCTCCCTGTGGAGCCTCGCCCTCAGTAGTGCTTCTCACTAAGCGTCGGGGTGGCATATTGAGGAACAAAACACCAAAACCCATCAGAAACCATCAAACACTCAAATAGCAGATATCACAACCATTCAAGCATATAGACGGACCCTATAATCACCAAAGAAAGCCAACATGGCTCTGATACCACTAAATGTAACGATCCCCGGTCTAGAAGTTAGGGACGTTACACGCCACGTATTTATTACCTAACAATGCAAGGCTCTAACGCAAACGATTCCAAACCTGAATTAAGGTACTTGCATAAATTATAAAAGAGTTTACAATATCTCATAAACCAAGATGAAACGTAGATACAAATCATAGGCCCGAAGGCTACAGAATCCGAAAGAGCGTCTAAGCGCATAAGTCAAATACAAAGTCTGAGAATAATCTAAAAACATAAGCCAAAACTCCATAAAGAGAGAATAAGAAGGAGTCTCCAAGTGCTCAATCGACATAACATAATAAATGGGTGAGCTCAACCAGCCCAGTAAGCAGAAGACTTCCTCAAGGAAGCCTACTCAAATCAGAAGTCAGAGATTGGATTAATAGAGAGAGGAATGAATTATTTTATCACATGAATAGAATAGAACGATTTTAGAATCAGAGTAAAGATCACACCAAAACATATGTCGGACATTCAGAAATAGATTCACAAGGTGGGACACTAGAAACCCGTTAACACAGCAGAAGGACTCACACAATGTCATATGGATCCAAAGATCCCACATCAGAAGTCGTGGAGACGGCTAACGGACCCGTTGGTCACTAAACGTCCCAAGGGAAACCCTAAGGAACTTATACAGTAGGAATTCTTGTGCAGCATGCTACTGGACAGCCTGACCCGACTATCCAAGGCTCAGAAGCATAGTAGCTAGGTCCCAAAACATAGGTTCATAAATACATATATGAAGGGTATAATAATGCATAGAAACAACATTGGAAGCTTGTACACAGATAGGGGAATGCAACCCCGCAAACAAAATTCAAAACGGAGCTAAACACAAAAGTTATACAAATCTAGAGGCTTGTCCGAACATTCGTTTAAACATGCATGTTCGGACATAGGCTGAGAGTTAAGAGATCAAAAGTTCAAGGTGTCCGAACTTGTGTCCGACCTTACAAGTTCGGACACACGCCGAGAGTCAGAAATCATAGAAGTCACATTGTTCAAACTTACGTCCAAACATTGACGTTCAGACGCAAGTTGAGAATTTGAAAGCTGAGAAAGTGTCATGTCCGGACATGTGTCCGAACTTACAAGTTCGGACACATGCCGGGAGTAAAATATAGAAATTGTCTTCGCTGTCTGAATATACATGTTCAGACAGATGTTCGGACACTTCAGACATTGTAGAAATCAGAGGCGCGTCAAACAGCCTGTCCAAACACACATGTTCGGACAGACGTTCGGACATCGCAAAATGCAGAATTTCATAAACGCAACAGAGAGCGAAAACACATACAAATCTTTACCAAAATCAGTAGAAACTCCAGAATGGCAAAATAGTACCCACCGGGGTTTTAATCACTTGAATACCAACGCAAATCCACAAAGAAATCTTCGAGAAGCATCACAATTTCCAACCACATACGCAACAAAAATCTACACCCCGAGGGTGAGAAAACCACCCCGATTCCATCCCCCACCTACATAAATTCGAAGAGCAGATCACACCAATCTGAAGCCGGGGCAAACACGAAGTCACAACAGTAGTCACAGGAGTCCGGAATGCAGCCACAATCGTTGAATTCAGCAGTAAACACACCACAAAAATCATAAACGAAACTCCCAAAATCAAGAACGAATAGACACCGAAATTCCAACGATCACAAACCTAAACACCGCAGAATGGGCAGCCAACAACAGCAGCAAAGAATCGATCAAAGCACCGTAGAAATCTCAGTAGAACTGGAAGCACACAAGAGAGGAGGAGGAGAAGAGCATAGCGATCAAAACTATCGAAGGGAAGAGCGCGATGTTGGAAACTGATCGGGGAGGAAAATAAGACTTCTAAAAATATTAGTTAACACTTACCAATTATAAAAGAGGGAAAATGTCCACCTTGTCCCTCTCTTTTAAAAAAATGCCCCGGACATCCCAAATGCTAAAAGATACATAATATAAGATGACAAACATAACGACGTTAGGAAATTAGAAAGAAACCGGGTTATTACATATTGCCTGAGTTTTTTTTAGGAATTCATACGTTAAAATATTGGTACCAGTGCCTAACCAATTGGTGAACTCTATTTTGCAGGCTTGTGAAGTGTTAAACTTGTCTTGAGTCCATGTTGTAAATCAAGTTAAGGCTGCTACGAAGAATCAAGCTTTGCATACAGATTACCAATCATGGGAGGACAAGGTCCAGATGTTACAACTCTTTGGGCTTACTTGGAAGAACTAAAAGATGAGAGTCTATCAAGTTGAGAAGCTCATTGGATGGACCTAGATTTGGATTTGATGAGTGTTGTCGAAGGGCTTGTTAATGACTACAAGTTCCTGAAAGACGTTGTCAATGCACTGGTCAGGGATGTCGCATAGCTCAAAGTGAGATTTTAGAGTGAAGAGCAAGAAGATGATTTTGTGACCCAAAATGATGAACATGCCTCGCTAACTAAGCAGAATGCTGATCTTTCGGCAAATTTGGACAAGACGCTTGATGCCTTGGCAAACCGAGGAGTATCCTTCGATGATTCAAAAGTTGAACCAAGGGATCCAACCCCCTTTGATGGGACCAGTGATGCTGAAGCCGTTGATAATTTCCTTTACGATATCAAAAGCTACTCCGATGCCTCAAGGATAAGAGAAGACTTGAAGGTCTCAGTGGCTAAAACCTATTTAGTTGGGCATACGAAGAAGTGGTGGATATTTAAGGAAAAGACTGGTCGTATTAATGGAAATTTGGTTTGAGGAACTTGAGATGAACTCAAGGGAGCCTTAAGGGCTTACTTGCTTCCCTTGGACACTGCTCATAGGGCGAGGACTCGTCTTTGAGCCCTTAAAGAGTCGATGTTTGTTGACCGGGACATTGTTAGTGATCGTGATACTCGGTTCACCGGCAGGTTTTGGGTGACGTTGTTTGGACTTATGGGCTCCGAATTAAAATTTTCAACATCTAACCATCCACAAACGGATGGGCAGACAGAGAAAATAAATGCACTTCTTGAAGAATACCTTCGTCATTATGTTACAACTTCCCAAAGGAACTGGTTACATTTGTTGGACACGGCACAACTACGTTACAATATGCACAAGAGTAATGCCACGGAGCAAAGTCCCTTATATGAGCTGGCAGCCCTTAACCCCTGCAGAAGTTGCGAAGAAAGCTACAACGGGGCAGTGTCCAGATGCCTATGAATTCATTCGTGACCGATAAGAATTATTTAGGATGGCAAAAGCAAATTTTAAACTTGCCTCTAACCGAATGAAGAAGAATGCGGATGTTAAGCGAAGGTCATTGGAGTTTAAAGTAGGAGATTGTGTGATGCTTAAGCTTACTCCACAAATCTTGAAAAAGATTAGACGACCCTTGCATAAGGGACTTGTCAAATGTTTTGACGGGCCCTCTAAAATTGTTCAACTGATTGGTAATGTCGCATATCGCCTTGACCTTCCGGAAAGATTAAAAATGCACCCTACCTTCCATGTGGGTTTCTTAAAGCCTTACACGGAACATGAACATAACTTACATAAGAGTAAAGTCAGGGCCCCACCGACTATAACAGTTCAATATGAGAAAGGAATCAAAGAAGTGCTTGCCCATCGGCGAGCAGGTTGGAAAGCTAACCAGCGAACAAACTTCTTGATCCATTGGAAGGGGGAGGCCAAGGAAGATGCAATGGGGGAGCGAGAGGATAACTTGTGTCAATTCCAAGATGAGATACATAAATACTTATAATCTTTGTCAGGGACGACAAACTAACAAAGACTTAAGTGGGGAAGGTTTGTTACGTCTAATTTTTGTAAGGAGATTAACAATAAGCTTGACACCATAATGTACTTGTACATATCGATGTAAGTGTAAGCCTTTGGACCTTGTATCTCAATCAATAAAATAAATAGCTCTTTTTCGTGTTGCGATGACTTGGTCTCTCTCTGTTATACGCCCTTATGCTAATTTGTAGGTGTGCAGGTAGCAAACGGGCCCATTGGGGATGGAGCTTTGAAACTAGAGTGCGTTTTTTTTTACTGGGGTGTGTGCTTCTTTTACCCAGATGTCGAGAGCTTACGACATCAATCGAGTGTGACCCAGGTTATTCTTACCCTTGATGTGTGGGCGGCACATCGTTAGATACTTTGAGGCTTGTACAAGGATGAGTTGGATTAGGGTGAAGATAAGTGTATTGGCACTCTCCCGACGCCCTCACTCTCCAGTTGTCGGTGCTTGCTTTGACTGTGTGGGTCAATCTCGTTGTTACCCGGACACCGGTGTTACTCGTACCTGGGCCGCGCACATGGGAAGAAGTTACAAGTGGTGCGCGGATCCCCTTTGACCTTGACGCTTGATGTTAAGGGAATCGGGATGGCCGAAGAAATCATTTGTTAAAAGTGATACAAAGTCCACTCTCATCTTTGTGGTTGTGAGTGGTGCGCCCAGAATGTTGGTTGTGTGCCGCATCATCGGGGCCATTCGTTAAATTACCCAAAGGTTTGTCATGCTGTGTGCTTGGCGCTATTAACGTGTGAATGCTATTTTCTTGTATGCATGTGTTCAATGTCTCTGCGTGCATGTGTGCTTTGCTTGTTACTTGAATGTTGTTAAGAGTTTTTCGCCGCGTGTTTGCCTGAGTTTTTTTTGGAATTCATACGTTAAACCAACCATGGTTTCATACAATACTTATCGACCTTAACTACAAAAGAGTTAGAGAATTCAGTACTCTTATAAATCAAATTAAACAATATAAAAATAACAATCAAACCCTTAGAAGCAAATGAGGCAGTTCTAGATTAACATACAATTTCTTACAAAAGCTACTAAACACAAGTAACTCATAAGTCCCATATATCCACACTCATCCAACATACATAGAAGCATAATAATCATTTCTCCACATGTAGTGGTTTCATACACTTCTCCCCTCTCCCCCTCAGCATTATCAGTCAACAACGAAGACCTATTGTCACAACGGTGTGTAGGGGTTATTTTTCCCCACACTTGAAGCACAATCCTAGCGTTCAACATCGTTATATCTTCTCAATTAGGCAGCTAGAAGATCAATTACGCACAAAACTATCCTCGGGTGAAGAAACGGAGCCAACCGAGCTCGATGAGTAAGGGGAAATAGTGGGATTAGGGATTTTGTCACTTCGGTTAGAGAAAGAGAAGCTCTGGCCCGGTTTACTAATGATTATGTTGGTCGACCGTGAACCGGTCACCATCTGTTTCCACCCACTAGGGTTAGCAAACTGATCTGTTTCTTTCTTTCCCAATTGAATATCCAAACGTTCTTTTCCTTAATCTTTCAAGCCAAACACATCATCTCTCTCAAGTGTCGTGCTTCGAGGATCACCAACTCCGCACAAATCATTTTCTTCAAACTGTTCTTGAAGACTCCTCTCTTCACGGAATCGAGAACCTTTGTGAGGTGCGCTGAATAAAACTCTAAATATCGCCTATAATTTTCCACCGTCATTGTAAATCACAAATCACAGAGAAGATCCAACCTATCTCCATTGATGGAAGATCCAAAGCACTCAAGTACAACAACTTGATATTCCTCCCAACCAGGAAGACCGACGTGATTCTTCAGCCACTCAAACCAATGCAAAGCTTTATCTTCCATACAAATTTCGGAGCTTGTACCTTGTCCACTATCGTGAAACTCCCTCCGATCAGACATTTCTCCTTCATCCCGTCTTCAAGAACTGTGATGTCGTACTTCCACAACGCTGTAATAACTACATGAGTGTGAATATCCTTGTGTACAGCCACAACCGTGACAAAATGATTCCCCAACCTCTCCTCTATCTCACACATACGAGCATTAGTCACCGGTAACTACCTCTGTGACTCTCCATAGAATGGTTTCTACTACTATGAGACAATATGAGTACCAACCATCCACAACAAAACAATGTCCAAGGAAGATCTCATATACCAAAATGATACAACCTAGGGAAAACCCACAGATAATTCTCTCACAAATCCTCTTAGAGGCCACTTTATTGATCAATCTCGTTATCCTACTCAACACGAGAAATTGTCCTCAAATAAGTTCAGGGCATAACAAATTCATGTCAGCTAGAATACTAACTAAAAAACCCCACCCACCTGGCTTTTGTCAGATCTTTTTGTTATCGTTTCTTAATAAATGACAATTGTCGTAATTATCTAAAAAACTAACTAAAATAGACCTAATCAAATAAAACCCCTACTAACCACTTGACTACTAAAAAATTTCTTCCGAGCATAAACCTTGTCATAAAATGTTAGCATATTATGACTCGCATTATTATGTAGCTTGGCTAAGTTATTTTGAGTTGTACATAGTTTATTTTACTGTTGCTGTATTAGGGTATAAATACTTAGTGTTAGTTATTTTGTCCAGTGTGATTACTAAGCGGAGAAGGGCTCTAGTTAGAAACCCTATTCTTATTCTCTGTACATAAAACACCAAGGTTGAACGTTCTTCTCAACCCTTCCAATAGAGCGAGCAGTGTTTTCTTCAAGCTGTGTTTCCTTGCTTCAATCTTTCATCTTGCGCAAGTGAGATTAACCGTTTTCATCATGGTATCAGAGCACCGATTATGTGCCCTTTGATTCTTCGATCCCTTGGTCAATTCACCATCTCAGCAACCTTTGTCTTGTCGTCGAATTCATTCTTGAAGAACTGCAAGAATGGCAAACGAGATACCAAACAAGAGTGTCGATCCCTCAGGTAATAACCCTTATCCTTCCGCAAGCTTCACGACTAAAGTTGGAGATCCATTATACCTAGCGAGCGGAGACAATCCGGGACTTATCCTCACGAGTAAATTCGATGGTCAAGGATTTGCGTGCTGGAAAATGCAAATCTCACTCACGCTGGGATCCAAGAACAAGATGGGGTTTCTGGATGGAACCTAGAAGAAGCCAACCGAAAACGCTGCAAAAATCCAAGCTTGGAATAGCTGCGACTCCATGGTGTGGTTATGGCTACAGATGGCCCTGGAAAAAAATAGGTGAAAGCATCCTTTTCACACCCTTCTCCGCCCAAGCTTGGAAGCAAATGTGTGGCAGATGGGAGCATTTAGACGCAACCCATATCTATGACCTAGAACATCGCCTGGCCACGAAAATTCAAGGAAGCGAGTCTATCATCGATTACTTCACAAGAGTGAAGAAACTATGGGACAAAAGCATCTGAGAAGTTTGCCGAGTACGCTCGACAGAGGAGATTGATAAACTTCCTCATGGGATTAAATGAGCATTTCAGCGTGATTAAAGGGAATATACTTATGATATCTCCTCTGCCAAGCATCGACCAAGTTTTTTCCCTCCTCGTTCAGGAAGAACGAGAAAGCACCTTACCAGTTCGAATGAGATTAACTCGCTGTCATTCTCCGTCAAGCAGAACAAGAAACCAGGAGCAAGATTCACGGGTCAAAACCCTAGGCGCACCAACCTGCAGTGCACATATTGTAACAAATTGGGGCACACAGAGGAACGATGCTACCAGAAGATTGGATTTCCCCCAAATTGGAGAAACAATAAAACAAGAAGAAGCAATGCGAATGCTGCTGGAACCCTAGATGGAAAAGATGAAGATCCAAAGGTAGCTACAAGAGATCCGTTTGGAGGAATCCTGTCTCAGGAACAGATGAACAAATTGTATGATTACATGAGCAAAACCAACCTGAACAAGGAAGGCCAAGGTTCTGATGTTCCTCAAACTGGATTTGTTGGTAACAATTTCTGCCCTAAGACTATTTAAACTTGCATAAAAGTTCCCTGCAATAACTCTTTCATGACTCGTGTGAATTATGATACAGAATGCAAATCCTGCCCTAATCTTTGTTTGACTTGCATGAAAAATATTGATTCTTGCGTGACTTGCATAAATAAGAATTCCCTGATCTGTACGCAATGTAATGATCATGTTGTATGCCAAATAGAAAGAAAAATCAAGACTAGAAAAATTGATAACTTACTGAATGCTGAGAAACAGGTTGGTTTTAAACCCACAGATTGGATCTTAGATTCAAGTGCCTCAGATCACATGTGTGGAGATCTGAAGCTCTTTGATAGTTATAACATCCTTGAAAATTGCCACACAATGGGGATGCCAGATGGGCACCCCCAAGTTGTATAAATAATTGGTAATATAAAGATCAATTCTCTGATTACACCAAGAGATTCATGTGCCCGCCTTCAATTTCATCCTAATATCTGTTAGTAAGTTATCTGAGTCATTGAAAGGAAGTTTTATTTTTGATCCCCAATCATGTTTCTATCAGGACTCTAAGAAGAAAGATCCGGTCAAAATTGGAAGTTTCTGGCGTGGTCTTTATATCCTGGATTGTGAATGTGATAGGAGAATCAAGGGGGGTCACCTTTCTTTGGCTTGTAAGAACAGATATGTTAGTTTAGGATTTGATTGTGGTGATAAATTGAATCTATGGCACCACAGATTAGGACACATCCCTAAGGATAAGATTCTTAAGCTTGACCTTATTGACTCTGTGTACAAAGGTAAACAATTTGTTTGTGAATCCTGCTGTAGATCCAAAAGTCACAGACTGCCCTTCAATTCCAGCATAGGCAGAAAGTATGATTTGTTTGAATTAATACATGCAGATCTATGGGGCCATATAAGGTAGGCACTTCTGATGAAAATTAGTATTTCCTTACCATGGTTGATGATAAAAGCAAAGCGACATGGATACACCTATGCTCAAACAAAAGCGAATCTTTCAACATTATTGTTGTGTTTTTCAATATGATTAAAACTCAATTCAAAAGGACAGTCAAAATTTTAAGGACAACCCACACATATGAACTGGGAAGACCTAAATATGCTGCTAACTTCCTTAACAAACATGGAATTATGCACCAAACATCATGCACCTACACCCCACAGCAGAATGGGGTTGTAGAACGAAAACATAGACACCTCCTTGAAACAGCTCGAAGTCTTATGTTTCATTCCAATCTGCCTTTAAAGTTTTAGGGTAACAGTGTACAAACTGTAGCTTATTTAATCAATAGAATGCCTCTAAGCAGTGTTGACAATAAAAGTCCCTTTGAAATCATTTACAATGTTAAACCAAATTATCATGATTTAAAATGTTTGGGTGTCTTTGCTTCGCTAACATCAACAAGCCATAGTATGATAAATTTGCTTCAAAGTCTGTCAAGGATATCTTTCTTGGTTACCCGCAAGGTAAGAAAGGATACAAATTGCTTGACCTAGATAACAACAAAATCATTTATAATAGGGATGTCATATTTCATGAAATTCATTTCCCCTTTAGAGATTAATGTTTCAACAAGGAAGAGGATAATTATAATGTCAAAAACATGTCTAACCCTTTTGTAAGTGACTCTGACGAAGACAACAGAAAGGACTTCGATATGAGACAGGAACACCCTGGTGGAGTAGAATTGGAATCAGATAGTTCATCAGAACAGTAGTCATCAGAACAGTAGTCACTAGACCCAAAAATTCAATTGCAACCTCAAACAACAGACAGTGAGCCAACATCACCAGAAACGTCATCAGAAGCTGAAAACCACCAACATACAGAACAAGATGCTACCCTAAGACGATCTGTCAGAGAAAGGAATGCTCCGAGATACTTAGAGGACTACATCGTGGGCCATTCCTCAGCAACAAAAACAGAAAAAGATAAGTACCATTCTGATATCTTCTCCCATATTCTGTCAAATAGAATTATTAAAGATAATTTCATAAACTGTGAAGATTCTGATTTTTACGCCAACCATGTTCTTTTTGATGAAAATGATACTATAGCCTCATCAAAACTATTCATGATTGACTGTAATCACAACTTACATGATACTCATTATGAGGCTTCAATCCATACCTGTTTTAATGCAAATTTGCGTAGAGAGACTGAACCTGTTTCATACTCTGATGCTGTTAGAGACCCCAAGTGGGTTCAGGCAACATCAGAAGAATTTGATGCCCTAGAGAGGAATAAAACCTGGGACATAGTTGAATTGTCAGTAAGAAAAAGAACAGTAAAATGCAAGTGGGTCTATAGAATTAAGTACCATGCATATGGGAGTTTAGAGAGAAATAAAGCTAGATTAGTCGCCAAGGGATTTACACAAAAGTACGGGGTAGACTATCTTGAGAATTTTTCACTTGTAGTGAAATTAACCACTATTAAAACATTAGTGTCAGTAGCAGCCAAGAGAAATTGGAAAATTGCCCAGCTAGGTGTTAATAACGCTTTTCTGCACGGTGACCTTTTTGAGGATGTTTACATGGAAAACCCGAAAGGGTATGAGTTGAAAGGTTCTGGAAAAGTATGTAAATTAAGAAAGTCATTGTATGGTTTAAAGCAAGCGTCTTGACAGTGGCACCAAAAACTCAATGACTTTCTTAAGATTTTGGGGTTTAGGCAATCAATGAATGATTATGCACTCTTCATTAAGGTTTCTGATAGTAAATTTTACTTTCTGGTTGTATATGTTGATGATTTTTAAAAACTGGTGACAATACTGAACTAATAAGTACCATAAAGGCTAATCTGAATAATAAGTTTAAAATTAAAGACTTGGGTGAGTTGAATCACTTTTTGGGAATGTAGTTTATGCATACTTCAGATGGTATTGTACTTATACAGAAGGCTTACTGTGAAAGCTTGGTTAAAGAATTTTGTTGTCCTCTCTCTAAACCTGTTGTAGCACCTCTGGATATAAATGTTAAGTTAAGGAGAAGGGAACGTAAACCATTAGAAAACCCTAGTGAGTGTAGAAGATTAATAGGCAGAATGAGTTTTCTCTCACACAGCCGTCTTGATTTAAGCTTTGCCTTACAAGTTTTAAGTCAGTTTCTTGATTTTCCTACTGATTTGCATCTTAAGGCAGCTTTACATACCTTGAGCTACATAAAGAGAACCTCAGAGTACGGTCTTTTATTCAATAGAGAATAGGATTTTAATCTTACTGCTTATTGTGATGCTGACTGGGCTAGCTGCCCGAATACTAGACGGTCTGTTAGCAGTTATTTCATGTGTTTAGGAGGCAGTCCCTTGTCTTGGAAACCTAAGAAACAAATCATTGTTGCTTTATCTTCTGTAGAATCAGAATACCGAGCTATGAGGCAAGTGACTGCAGAATTGAGTTGGCTAACAAGGTTGCTAAGTGAATTCGGAGTTTCTGGCATTGTTCTAGTGTAACACCCCTACCATTAATAAAATCATTACCATCCAATCTCCTCGTGCTTCCGAGTCACGCAGCGGATACTTACTTACATACAGTGGGTGATACAATGCCGTTAGTCACCCACGTGACTAACAAGGCTACTACTTCTACATACAGCATCGGTCTGATGGACTAGAATATCCGAGTGCTACACAAATACAAGCTTCACTACAATTACCAATTAGGTATTACAACTTCTCATTCAATACAATACTCCATAAGTTGAATACATGTTAATATACCGAGTTTACTAAGATCCTCATACAAGTAGAATACCTCTTTCAATTCCATACATGCTCATTAAGAGTCTAACTACTACCCATTCCTCACAAACTACTTGCTCCCTAGGTGTAGGGGGTGTGCTACTTAGTACACCTCTACATTCTACTACTAACTAACCAAATGTAGTCACCGGTCTCGTGCCTTGACCATATCCTCTTCGGGTACCTGCACACTAAAAACGTTCCCCCGAGGGGGGTCAGCTTTCGCTGAGCATGATAACCGCATACCCCGCGTACTAGTGAGGGTACGCCGACCACTTGGTCGAATACATGCGATTGATTTCATTCAACATACATGCATACATGCTCTTATACACAATATTACAATATTTTACAAGACATACATACATACACACAGTACCATACACACAAGGAAGACAATACAAGTCCACCAAATTCCTACTTACCTTCTTCCGGGCTACACATACACGATACATACATAGTACTTACGCAATACATACACAATAATCCATACTTGTTAGCTTCATTGGTCCACCCGGGTTAATCGGGTGGAGATTACTCTTTTACTCGTTCCACAGTACTTACGCATACATACTCATACTCATACATACTTACTGATCCATACTTACTTACTTACTCTTACTCATGTTAAGTCGGTATGACCTCTGGGCAGGGACTACACCGTCCCACCACCAGGCTTTACTTGGTTCACCAATCCAGGATGCTACCCATTTAAGGGATTTGGGCCGTGGACCAGTTTAAGAACCAGGAATCGGATCCAACCTCTTGTGTCTCCTCATCCTCACGCGTGGTCGAAGCTATATCGGACTACTACTCATTCCAATTTATTCCTTACTTAGGTTAGGAGTTAGTAGTTAGGAATTAGTAGAAGTCACACATCCAAGCCACATACACATTATATTGTTCATATACACATCCATACGCAATACAATACAATATACAAGTACACTACGAGATACAAATACACTTCATCATTATTATATTTCATGAATTATACAAACTAGTGTTCAAGACAATAAATATCAAGACAACATAAGTCAAGCACAGGTAAATGCAATATAGTCCGATTCATGCCTTTATCTTATTTAGGTGATCAAATAAGCACACAAATCGGGGTAACCAGATTAGGATACAGCATGAAGAAATCTACCTTTTTACCGGAATTTACTTTTCGGGTGCTCCCTTGTTCCTTTGGTTCCCTCTTGTTCCTTGGTTCTTACCCGCGAACCAATGACTACATGTCAAATGGTTCAATTAATACCAAGCATTACAATACACGCATTACTACTACTCCCGTACTTACCCCGTTGTCCTGTTGTTTCGGTTTAACTTAATGTTCATATACTTACTACTCTTACTCAATTCCCCAACTTGTTTATACTTTTAGTGACCCCTAAACATAATTAAGTACTAATTGTCTCATACTAACATTACCATTCATTACCTTTCCTTAAAACCATTTGATAAGCTTAGAATCCATTTTTGGTGTTGGTCCGGGACCTTGTCCCTATCCTTAGTCCCGGACCAACCTTGGTCATAAGTCTCGAATGGTTTTTACAAGTGGTCCGGGTCCTTACACATAAGGTAAGTCCCGGACCAGTTACCTTGCAACTCTCGAACGAATTTTTATTATGGTTCGGGTCCTTGTACCCTAGTCAAGTCCCGGACCATCTGTTTGGTATTCTTTCGGACGGTTTTTTATGGGGTGGTCCGGGTCCTCGTATGGGACCTAAGTCCCGGACCACCCAATTCCTCTACTCTCGGCATGTTTTGACATACTGGTCCGGGACTTAGTCCTAGACTTAAGTCCCGGACCCTGTTACCATTTTGACAGTTTTGACATTTTCAAAATCTGTTACATTCCATACTTTGCCTACTTAATTCCCCATTGTTCCTACACTTAATCCCACAGATTTAAGCACCTTATTAGCATCTTAAACATGCTCAAATCCATTACTAATTCATTACTCCTTCTCATACCAATTCACACATATATTTTCTACATTTTCATTCCAGCACTTACATTATTTCTCCAAGTGGTGTTTGCTACAGATTTTGGTTCCTACTACCTCCATACATAACTCATCTCCTAATGTCATTTCCAAGGCCTACAATGCATTATCTTGCCTCTTCTAGTTCAACACCCGTTTTACCAAATCTTGCACACCAATTTTTTTCCTAGTTTCTACAATACACTTCTACACTTCTTGCTACAGATTTTTCACTCTTTTACTCTCATACCACAACTACCAATCCATGGTTACTACACATCTCTACTAACCCCAATACACTTGGTTCTCCCATTCACCAAGTCATCCATTAACACACAATTCCTACTAAAATTTTGTCATAGTTCACCTACTTTTCTTACTTATCCACACATATCATTTCTCATCAAATTCATCCCTATTCTAGCCAAACCACAAGGGTTCTACCAGCACACATACAAAATCTTAGTACACCAATACTTCCTCAATCCACAATACTAATGCACATACACAATATACTTGGCTCCAAGGCCTACAATTCATATACTAGTTCACACATACCCAAATTCCAACACTACAATACCAAAAAACCTTTTGGGTTCTTTAAATTAGTTTACCCATTCCCATTACTCTAATGCATTTAAATTTAGCATTCAAGAAAGAGCTCTTACCTTAAGCTCTCATTTCCTCTTTTCTTTTCCACTTCTTCTCCTCTCTTTCTTGTACAATTCAGTCACATGGGGAATGGAGTTGCCAAACTCCATTACCATCACCCAAAGCACACAAGACCAGTATAATTAGCATACTAACCCTTTAATTTATGCTAGTCCATAGAGATGTTTAAAGCAAATTTTCTAGGGTTTACCTTTGGGGTGTTTTAGGAGGGGTTTTAGTCCTTGGTTCAAGAAGGAGAATCCACCACCATTGCAAGGTGAAATTTATGCTCAAAAGAGAGAGAGAAAACAAGGCACTACAATGGGCAAAATCGGTTACCAAAGGGAGATGAAGAAAATGTGAGTTTTTCATGTAGATTTTTACCTTAATGAGAGTGGAGACTCCAAGCTACCCATTGATGTTATTTCCTCTTTGAATGGGGAAAACCCATGGAAATAAACTTCCTCATTTTTGGATTTTGAAAAGAGAGAAGTGTAGAGGAGAATGAGGGGAGTTCAAATATGTAATTTGTTTTCGATTTGGAGCTTACATGAGGATGGAGCATGAGGATGAAGAAGGGAATCCATTGTTGTTGTTGGAGAAGCTCAAGAAATCACCCACCAGCAGAGAGGAGGGAGAAATCGCTGGGTGAGGAAGAAAGGAGAAAGAGAAAAGAGAGAGTGAGGTGAGAGAGAGTGTGGGGGTTACTTTTTATTTTTTCTTATTTGTCTTTTAGCATATTAGGAAGTGAAAAGGGTGTGTGAGAGAGGGGGGCTGCGACCAACACACACACACTCACGTTTTTTTGCTTTTTATTTACAAAAGTGGACACACTAGTTTTATTTAATTACACTCTCACCCCACTACTTCCCGGTTGTTACAGTTTTTACTAACCGGAACCCGTTTTCCGGAATTTTCTCATTTCTTTACTTTTATTAATTATTAAGCTTCCGTTAATGCTTATTAATTATTACTTAATGATTTATAATTTTTATGGTTTCGTTTGACCACTTAAAATCACGTTTTCGAGTTTTCTCGAAAAACGTGCGCTAAAGCTCTATTAGCGTTTTAATACATTATTTGGTTCCGTTTTCTTCGGGAGTTGTTTCCATATATTATTTTGGTCTTATTAAACCCTAGGAATCCACATAATACGCTAACCGAGGTCTCATACCTCCTATGGTTATTTAACGTTTATTTAGCGTTTTACGCTTTTTAAGCGTTTCTTTATTTCTTTTGGATTTATTTTTCCTTACCAATATTACGTAGGCACTATTAGGCTCTTAAATACATATTAGAATTATTTTAATCGCTATATTTAAGTTCGGGGTATTTCAATCTACCCCCCTTAAGAACTTTGTCCTCAAAGTTGTTCGAGGTTATAGGTTTACAATGCTTACTCATTCTTACATGTCTAATACCAAAAGTCACACGTTCTTCCTCCTTACAATTCCCAAATCCACTACTCACGGTCTCTACATTCCATACCATACAAATGTACTATAATTGCTCCAATCCACATTACTACCAACCATCGGTTCCACATTACCAGGTTTTCACATATATACGATGCAAAGCTATCCCCGAAGCAATGCAATACACATATAGTCCCGCAGGCCCTCAGGTCATCTAGACACAGGACTCCTCTATGTCCCGCTGCCCTTGGAATAATACAATATGTTACACTACTGTCTTCTCTGGTATAAGCTTCTAACCAAATCCTTATTCGCAGTCTAAGGAAAATCCTTCCCAACAGCTAATTAGAAATCTTTCTAAAGCATCCAACTCCAAGTTCCAATTTATATTCATTACTTCTATCCTATGTGTGATTCTTGTGACCACTTGAGGGGAGCTTCAAGAATCGTTCGACCCTGATGTGATCAGCACCAGTGTTGAACTATCTTTCCACTCCAATTTGTGTTCGGTTTCCCTTGATCTGATCAGGATCAAGTTCCACTTCCCACATCAGTTTCAACAAACAAATAATTTAATTGTTTTCATTTTCTATCTTTTCCCCTTTCTAGTCATGATTACGAATTCATACATCTCCAAAGGATGGAATCAATCCATCGATCATCCTCACTCTACTTCCCAAATGCTTTACTCCGTGGTTCAATACCTAAATGCTCATTTCATCAATCCTTCACTACTTCCATCCATTACTCTCCATCGTTTCAATTATTCTAACTAGGGATTACCATACTTGTAAAATTTAGTTGTCCTCAATTCACTTCCAGTCATTTACCTAGGTATACACTACCCCTAGACTTCATTCATCTACTACTCTCATTCATTTCGTACTACTTCTTCCAAGGCTACAATACTTGTGGAGCTCCGTCCACTACTCATTACTTTCCTTTTACTAATACTCTTATACTGGGGTTACAAGATGGGTATATTCATCCTATGGTATTTGCATCTCTGGTGCCTAATTACCACGATTATGATATGGAAGGATACATATGTTTATTTAACATAAGTACCAATCATCAAATCAATTCTCATTTGTGCTATGCACATTATAGTTTATGTGTTTATTCATAAAATTCATATTATGCGATTTTCGCTCTACCCCCCTTAAAAGGGATTACGCCCACGTAATCTACCATATGTTATTATTGAACATTGGTTTACTCAATTTGGGCAATCTGAAGCGTTTAGCTTCGCTATGGTATACTACATAATATGCACTGGTCAAAGGGTCTTAACCATACCGATGGTTTAGTCCTTGCACCAAGGATTCCTATATGAGTTTATTTAACTCATAATTAATTCAGTTTTAGCCTATTAGGCTTCAAGGCATTAATAGTCATTCTACTATACTTACTAGGTATATTATCTCCTAGCTAGGGCCCACTAGCTTCTGCTGCGCGACCCTGATAACTTGGGTTACTCACCCTTCGTGTTATCCTTAATGTGTTATACATCACTTTTTATCCGTCTATTATGGGAATACGGTTTATTAAACAAATGTGGTATTCTTTTACCATGTTTGAACTCAATTAGTTTTAGATTGTAACCAGCTCTCTGGTAATCTACTCCACATGCTATTCGTGCTTCCAAGATTATTCATTAAGTTCCTCCGACTTATTGTCGGGCGAGGTTAAGTCACTACTTAGTTGTAGTGCTTCCTCTGGTGTTAATAGTTTCTGAATCATACCAGTTCTTCTGGTTCAGTACAAGTGTTCTTTACTTGTATGACCTTGCATTTCCCATGCGTCGGTCCTAGTGACTTCCTTAAGTCTTCTTTCACCCTTTTATTCCAATGGAGTTCACATCTTTTGATTGTTAGTGTGCTTACACTCTTCGTCCTCCTTTGGCCTTAGGCCGCACGGTTTGTTGCTGAGCTTGCTTAACTGGCTCATGCCATGTTGTTGGTGAAAGGAAGGTTTACTACGATTTACATTTTCCATATTCCTAGCTATCTCATTAGATTATTAGCTGTACAAGTGTCATACCAAAACACTCAGTCATACAGAGTGCAGAGGCGTAAACGCTTGACAGTAAGTCACTTATGTGATAGGAAAGAATATTTCTGCCTGTCATCTCATACTTATACTCCGTGTCATTATCTGCTACTTCCTCATAGCGGTCGCTTGTTGTGCACCGTATTCTTACTAATTGTATAACATTGTTTTTATTGTTCCCGTTACTGTGGTAGTTCCTCTCACTTATTGCCCTTGTCATTGGCACCATTTCCTTATGGTGTAAATACACTAGGAGTTTCCTGTGTTCATGTGTATGACGGTTGTCGTAGCATACCGCAATCTCATTATCTTCCCCATATGGAGATATTTTATTTCGGTTTACGTTTCATGTGTAGGTTGGCTTACCTCACATTATTTCTATTGTTTATGATACCATTTACCAATTATCTTGGTTGACCAAGGATAAAGTAGTTTATCGGGTTACAAGTTCCCTTGAGCGTGGGTCATTCGTGGTGTTCAATGGATATTCACATTGATTGTTCCTGACAATTATTGTCTTTCCAGTGCTGAGCATTAGTTATAGGCTCTAGCTGTGCAGTTTCACTTTGTGTATATCACCGGGACATCCCAAGAAACTTCAAGGGTTTTCTGGTCCCGTTCTCAATTGAGGTGTATTCTATCACTGTTAGATGAAAGTTCTTGTTGAGGGGCTTGTCTCCACTCATAGGTCTCATGACAAGGTTTACCTTGTTAGTGTTTACACAATAGTTCACCACATGGTTGGGTGTATATGGAGTATACTTACTCCTTTAAGTCGTAGTGGTTTGGAAATCTCATTTCCTTATCCTATCGCCCCTTGGCAATATCTATTGCGTAGGCTCTATTGTTATAGTAGATGGAAACCTTTTCTAAGGGTTCATATCTTCACCACGTTGGTGGTCTTCGGTTACAAGGGTATCTTTCCCCCAAGTCTCTCGTAGTGTCCAAGTGTGGACTAGGCCATTGTTGGCATTATCACGATTCTTATGCCTCTGTGCTACCATTGCTACAGAAGGCATTAAGGTGGTTAAAAGCTTGTCAACTGTATACTAGACTGATGCTTTAGTGACAGTGACACTGAGTTGGCCATTACTCCAAGCCACTCGGGTGTTGGGTTTGAATTGATGGTCCAGTTGTTGATTTCTTGTCGTCTGAGACAATATCTCTTGCAAGTCTTGTTATTAAACGGTGTGGGTTTTGCAACCGTTTGAGTTTACCTAACGTAGCTGGTTTGTGGTCTTTAAGCCTTATTGCTGCCAGCTATGCCCTTTACAAGCTGCTTATACCTGTTTCCACTCCTTATATACCCCATAAGTTGGAGGTATTACTGGGTTCCACGGCAAGTCGTGCCATCACGCTTCTGTTCATAGGAGACCCTTTTAGGCAATCTTGTAACACCCCTAAAACCGGCCTAAGAGTCAAGGGTATTACACGCCGCGTATTACTACCAATAACGCAAGGCTCTAAAAACATTCAAAGGCAATAAAGGCCCAAAACAGAGTTTACATAAACATTGTAAACCGAGATTCAAATACAGCGGAAGCAATACAAAATCCCAAATACATGTTCCAAACTGAACAGAGGTCTAACAGAATATGGCCCGAAGGCTACATGATCAAAGCTAACAGTCTGAACGAACAACAAAACTAAACATTATAGCCCCAGAACTCAAGATGATCCTCGCTGATCAATCTGTAAAAATGTTAGAAGTAGGGGAATGAGCACACAACCATGCCCAGTAAGCATCGACCGTCATCAGTAAGGTCGCTCAAAACAATTGAAATCAGAAGAAGAGAAGATAAACATCATATACACAATTCTCAATAGTCAAAAGCTTTCAGAAACAAAGTGGAGCACAAGGGTTCCCATATCAGAAACAGTCAGAGCACTTAAACAGAAAGGGGACAAGACACAATGCACACACTCAGAAGGGTCGAAGACCCATAGACCATACCAGGTCTCTCGGCAACGCAGAAATGACTCGAAAGAGACAAAGGGTTCGTCAACCCCACAGAACATAAAGGGAATGACCCACATTCAGAACGACGTCTACATGGTATACCACGGAATAGCTCGACCCAGCCATTCACGGCTCATAAACAATGTCCAATGTCCCAAAACAGAAGGGTTGCTTAAACAGAAGCAAGATTGCATTTAAATATGCCAAACACTCATAAATCAGTAGCACAGATCATAAGGAATACAACGCCGCAGACGGCAATCAAATCGGAGTTCAAACGAAGGAGTTATGTTGAAAATAGAGGGATGTCCGAACTTGTGTCCGGACATCAATGTTCGGACACAAGTCGAACTAAAACAGATAAAAGAATTCAGAATGTCCGAACATCAATGCTCGGACTGATGTTCAGACGTGTTACGGAAAGGAATTACGCGGTATCCGACCTTGTGTCCGGACGTCGAAGTTCGGACACAGGTCGAACTTAAATCAGAAGAAAACCTGAGGGTGTGTCCGAACATCCACGTTCGGACCGATGTTCGGACATACCCCGAACTTTGAAAATCAGAAGAGCAAAACGCACTGTCCGAACTTCAAAGCTCGGACGGAAGTTCGGACAGTGCGAAAACTGCAAATTTCAGAAGACGAATAGAACCGAAAAACAACGCAGTTCGATACCTCGAATCACCAATTAAGCACACACACCAAATCAGACATTAAAACAGGAGACCATGGGGGATTAACCATTCAAAACGTAATCAAACAATAACGCAATCAGACACGCACTTCAAACCAGATAAAAGCCTTCCAACGCCCCATGGATGAACTTCCAAACCGAATCGAGTAACCACCTACCTCGATTAGCAGAAGAAAAACAACGGTCTGAATCAACAAGCGCAGTCCGAACAACCCATCAGCCAGGCACGAATACAATCAATGAACAACATAAACCGACAGCCCACAATCAGAAAACAGACAAGAAACCTAGAATAACAACATTCCTCAATTCTGCAACCCGAACCTGATTACGAGGGTGCAGAGGAATCCAACAGCAGTGTAGCTACAATAATCTGAATCCCCAACGTAGGATTGTCGTCGCTAAATCAACACATTCAGAGTTCCAAAATCAGAAACTGAGAGGAGAGGAAACCAATGACGAAATTCAGAATTCTCTCGACACAAACCTGATCGGAGGAGCGAAACACAGCAACAACAAGAAGCCTCGACCTGATCACAGCAGCAGCGGCACAATTCCCACAGAACAGAAAGAAGTTGAGAGGAGGAGAGAGGGCAGAGAAACTGTCGATGCTCTGAACGCACGGTGGACTCAATGGAGGAAAACTGATCGTGATGTAAAATAAATTAGAAGGGAATAATTAAATAAGGCTCCTTTTCCTTATTAGCTAGATAAACAATTACCTTAATTGTTTTCAACAAATGGACTTCCTTGCCCTCTTCTAATAAAACAATACCGCCGACGTCCCCGCTGACAACAACAGAGTATTCCATCTTAAATCATTACATAAACCGGATAATATAATGTTACGATTATACGGGTTATAACAAATCTGGTGTAAACAGTGCCTTCTCGTAGTTTAGGGTATTTCCTGTTAAGTGAAATCCCTTCGGTGTCTTAACCGAGTGTTCGTTCTAGTTCTCGTGCTCTTATCATAACGCTTTGTTCATCTATTGTTAACTCAGATACCCTTCGAGGATCGCTCATGGGTGTTGTTAGGTTAGGCTGTTACATCCGGCTAATGTTCATGATATGTTATCACTATACCGCCTTGTGGTATTGTATTTAGGCTATTCCCTTCTTGGGTTATAACGTCTCCTGTCGTTGGGTAGACCGTCTATACTTGTTCCTAGTGCTTGAGACTAGGTTTAAATGTCCTCTTTGATGATGGATTATATTTGTAGTAATCTTTTAATTGCTCCTGGGAACTCTGTCCCGTTTGTTGAGCATTGTGGTGTTCACGTTAGGTGATTGCCTTACTGTGTTTAGGCTGGGTATACTTTCCAGCTGTCATGTATTTGATTGAAGTCTTTGAGACATATCCAATGTCTATACTTACTAGTCTGTGCTCCTTGCACTTCCTAGTTCTTATTCCTTATCTTCAAATGGATTCTCTGAGTTCTTTATACTTACTTCTTAGTTGAGTTCATTCTCCTTTATTGTCTGTGACGTCCAGCTGTTCTGTTTGCATTTACTCATGGTCCGTAGAACGGAGTTGACTACTTCCCGTGTTTTGCACACTACATGTATACATACGTGGGGTACCATATTGATACGTTACCACTTACCTAACTATAGGTCAGGCCCGCAAGCTCCTTCAGAGTGCGGTCGTCCCACATCCCATAATTGGGTACACTCGTAGTGCTCGTCCACACGCCTAGGTGAAGTATTGATTGTCAACTCCTCTTGTATCACTCTATGATACTCACCATAATTATGTTGGTTCGGTTTTTAAAATCCAAGGTTTTAAAAGAAAGATTGTGGTTTTGAAAGAAAGATTTTGGGTTTTAAAATTATGGTTCAGTGTTAAAAGAAGTCTCTCATGGCATAAGCCATGTTTGAGGTCTCTACCAAGTCTAGCTTCTCGCTGACTGGTACGTTCTAAATACAGTGGTCGGGCCGTTAGGCCTTTCCAAGGTTTCATTCCTTCAGTTTCAGGATTTGTGATCCTGTAGTTGCTTCATCGTAGTCACGGTACATTACTATGTACTTGTGGTGTGTTAGAGTTCCTTCACATATTTCTGTCCTTACTACACTTGTCGTGGCAAGTGCGTGGTACTGGTGGTTTTTGGGTAATCCTATACCAATCTTGGTATGGTTTCCGCTTGTATTTGATAGTCTTGTTGACTCTTCACTTGATCTTATTGATTTATGATTGGGATACTCGATCCTTTGGGTGGCTTCTCAGTGATCTGGACATGGCTGTCGTAGATCCGGGTACTTCTCTAATCCTTGGAGATTCCCCTTGATTTGGTTTAGTGTTATTCCTTGTTGCTTGTTCCCACACACTTATTGTGGTTATTGAGCCTTAGCTTGTATCCCGTGGATGTTCTTGTGGCTGTATAAGCTATATTGGCCAGGTATTGCATCCTTTTGGCGTTGTACTTTCGGAGTTAACCACTCCTGACTATGTTCTTAGTCAGCTGGTATACCATTGGTGGTATTATTTAGCTGCTGCTGGTTGGTTAGCTAGGTTTCGTGACTGCTGAGCACGTCTCCCCATGCTGTTGTATGTTGCAGCCTCCTTGTGATTGGAGTGCTCATCCTACCTCTATTAAGTGCGGGTATTGTTGTTCAACCGGGATCCATCCCCGGACTTCCAATTCTTGGAATCTACCATATGTCGGTTCTTGTTTACTGTGTGATTGCTTCACAAACTGCCAGATCGGGTTTTCCCCGAGTATGAGAAGGCTTTTCTTCTCTCTGGCGTCCTTTCCCAAGTTATACAATGGGGTTTGTGGAGGGCGGGTCTAGTATTGTAGGTATCCGGTACTCACCGGTAGTTCCTAACTAGCATATCTCTAATGCTAACACTCAGCCCTTAGCCCTAAGCTTCTAATTCCTAACTCGGTATTTCCTAAACTCGGTATTTCCAGTCATCAGAGCGAAGTATCGCTCTGATACCACTTTTTGTAACACCCCTACCATTAATACAATCATTACCGTCCAATCTCCTTGTGCTTCCAAGTCACGCAACGGATACTTACTTACATACAGTGGGTGATACAATGTCGTTAGTCACCCACGTGACTAACAAGGCTACTACTTCTACATACAACATCGGTCTGATGGACCGGAATATCCGAGTGCTACACAAATACAAGCTTCACTACAATTACCAATTAGGTATTACAACTTCCCATTCAATACAATACTCCATAAGTTCAATACATGTTAATATACCGAGTTTACTAAGATCCTCATACAAGTAGAATACCTCTTTCAATTCCATACATGCTCATTAAGAGTCTAACTACTACCCATTCCTCACAAACTCCTTGCTCCCTAGGTGTAGGGGGTGTTCTACTTAGTACACCTCTACATTTACTACTAACTATCCAAATGTAGTCACCGGTCTCGTGCCTTGACCATATCCTCTTCGGGTACCTGCACACTAAAAACGTTCCCCCGAGGGGGGTCAGCTTTCGCTGAGCATGATAACCGCATACCCCGCGTACTAGTGAGGGTACGCCGACCACTTGGTCGAATACATGCGATTGATTTCATTCAACATACATGCATACATGCTCTTATACACAATATTACAATATTTTACAAGACATACATACATACACACAGTACATACACACAAGGAAGACAATACAAGTCCACCAAATTCCTACTTACCTTCTTCCGGGCTACACATACACGATACATACATAGTACTTACGCAATACATACACAATAATCATACTTGTTAGCTTCATTGGTCCACCCGGGTTAATCGGGTGGAGATTACTCTTTTACTCATTCCACAGTACTTACGCATATACATACTCATACTCATACATACTTACTGATCCATACTTACTTACTTACTTACTCTTACTCGTGTTAAGTCGGTATGACCTCTGGGCAGGGACTACACCGTCCCACCACCAGGCTTTACTTGGTTCACCAATCCAGGATGCTACCCATTTAAGGGATTTGGGTTATGGACCAGTTTAAGAACCAGGAATCGGATCCAACCTATTGTGTCTCCTCATCCTCACGCGTGGTCGAAGCTATATCGGACTACTACTCATTCCAATTTATTCCTTACTTAGGTTAGGAGTTAGTTAGTTAGGAATTAGTAGAAGTCACACATCCAAGCCACATACACATTATATTGTTCATATACACATCCATACGCAATACAATACAATATACAAGTACACTACGAGATACAAATACACTTCATCATTATTCATATATTTCATGAATTATACAAACTAGTGTTCAAGACAATAAATATCAAGAACAACATAAGTCAAGCACAGGTAAATGCAATATAGTCCGATTCATGCCTTTATCTTATTTAGGTGATCAAATAAGCACACAAATCGGGGTAACCAGATTAGGATACAGGGCATGAAGAAATCATACCTTTTTACCGGAATTTACTTTACCGGGTGCTCCCTTGTTCCTTTGGTTCCCTCTTGTTCCTTGGTTCTTACCCGCGAACCAATGACTACATGTCAAATGGTTCAATTAATACCAAGCATTACAATACACGCATTACTACTACTCCCGTACTTACCCCGTTGTCCTGTTGTTTCAGTTTAACTTAATGTTCATATACTTACTACTCTCTTACTCAATTCCCCAACTTGTTTATACTTTTAGTGACCCCTAAACATCATTAATTAAGTACTAATTGTCTCATACTAACATTACCATTCATTACCTTTCCTTAAAACTCATTTGATAAGCTTAGAATCCATTTTTGGTGTTGGTCCGGGACCTTGTCCCTATCCTTAGTCCCGGACCAACCTTGGTCATAAGTCTCGAATGGTTTTTACAAGTGGTTCGGGTCCTTACACATAAGGTAAGTCCCGGACCAGTTACCTTGCAACTCTCGAACGAATTTTTATTATGGTCCGGGTCCTTGTACCCTAGTCAAGTCCCGGACCATCTGTTTGGTATTCTTTCGGACAGTTTTTATGGGGTGGTCCGGGTCCTCGTATGGGACCTAAGTCCCGGACCACCCAATTCCTCTACTCTCGGCATGTTTTGACATACTGGTCCGGGACTTAGTCCTAGACTTAAGTCCCGGACCCTGTTACCATTTGACAGTTTTGACATTTTCAAAATCTGTTACATTCCATACTTTGCCTACTTAATTCCCATTGTTCCTACACTTAATCCCACAGATTTAAGCACCTTATTAGCCTCTTAAACATGCTCAAATCCATTACTAATTCATTACTCCTTCTCATACCAATTCACACATATATTTTCTACATTTTCATTCCAGCACTTACATTATTTCTCCAAGTGGTGTTTGCTACAGATTTTAGTTCCTACTACCTCCATACATAACTCATCTCCTAATGTCATTTCCAAGGCCTACAATGCATTATCTTGCCTCTTCTAGTTCAACACCCGTTTTACCAAATCTTGCACACCAATTTTTTCCTAGTTTCTACAATACACTTCTACACTTCTTGCTACAGATTTTTCACTCTTTTACTCTCATACCACAACTACCAATCCATGGTTACTACACATCTCTATTAACCCTAATACACACCTTGGTTCTCCCATTCACCAAGTCATCCATTAACGCACAATTCCTACTAAAATTTTGCCATAGTTCACCTACTTTTCTTACTTATCCACACATATCATTTCTCATCAAATCCATCCCTATTCTAGCCAAACCACAAGGGTTCTACCAGCACACATACAAAATCTTAGTACACCAATACTTCCTCAATCCACAATACTAATGCACATACACAATATACTTGGCTCCAAGGCCTACAATTCATATACTAGTTCACACATACCCAAAATTCCAACACTACAATACCAATACAACCTTTTGGGTTCTTTAAATTAGTTTACCCATTCCCATTACTCTAATGCATTTAAATTTAGCATTCAAGAAAGAGCTCTTACCTTAAGCTCTCATTTCCTCTTTTCTTTTCCACTTCTTCTCCTCTCTTTCTTGTACAATTCGGTCACATGGGGAATGGAGTTGCCAAACTCCATTCCCATCACCCAAAGCACACAAGACCAGTATAATTAGCATACTAACCCTTTAATTTATGCTAGTTCATAGAGATGTTTAAAGCAAATTTTCTAGGGTTTACCTTTGGGGTGTTTTAGGAGGGGTTTTAGTCCTTGGTTCAAGAAGGAGAATCCACCACCATTGCAAGGTGAAATTTATGCTCAAAAGAGAGAGAGAAAACAAGGCACTACAATGGGCAAAATCGGTTACCAAAGGGAGATGAAGAAAATGTGAGTTTTTCATGTAGATTTTTACCTTAATGGAGAGAGGAGACTCCAAGCTACCCATTGATGTTATTTCCTCTTTGAATGGGGAAAACCCATGGAAATTAACTTCCTCATTTTGGATTTTGAAAAGAGAGAAGTGTAGAGGAGAATGAGGGGAGTTCAAATTGTAATTTGTTTTCGATTTGGAGCTTACATGAGGATGGAGCATGAGGATGAAGAAGGGAAGCCATTGTTGTTGTTGGAGAAGCTCAAGAAATCGCCCACCAGCAGAGAGAGGAGGGAGAAATCGCTGGGTGAGGAGAAAGGAGAAAGAGAAAAGAGAGAGTGAGGTGAGAGAGAGTGTGGGGGTTACTTTTTATTTTTTTTCTTATTTGTCTTTTAGCATATTAGGAAGTGAAAAGGGTGTGTGAGAGGGGGGGGGGGGGCTGCGACCAACACACACACACTCACTTTTTTTGCTTTTTATTTACAAAAGTGGACACACTAGTTTTATTTAATTACACTCTCACCCCATTATTTCCGGTTGTTACAGTTTTTACTAACCGGAACCCGTTTTCCGGAATTTTCTCATTTCTTTATTTTTATTAATTATTAAGCTTCCGTTAATGCTTATTAATTATTACTTAATGATTTATAATTTTTATGGTTTCGTTTGACCACTTAAAATCACGTTTTCGAGTTTTCTCGAAAAACGTGCGCTAAAGCTCTATTAGCGTTTTAATACATTATTTGGTTCCATTTTCTTCGAGAGTTGTTCCCATATATATTTTGGTCTTATTAAACCCTAGGAATCCACATAATACGCTAACCGAGGTCTCATACCTCCTATGGTTATTTAACGCTTATTTAGCGTTTTACGCTTTTTAAGCGTTTTTTATTTCTTTTGGATTTATTTTTCCTTACCAATATTACGTAGGCACTATTAGGCTCTTAAATACATATTAGAATTATTTTAATCGCTATATTTAAGTTCGGGGTATTTCATCTAGTGCCAATCAAGTCAGACAGCCAGGCATCAATACATATCGCCAAGAATCCTGTCCTACATGAGAGGACCAAACATATCGAATTGGACGTGCATTTCGTGAGAGAAAAGCTTCAGAGTGGTCTGATTTTTGTTGAGTACGTGACATCCAAGGACCAACTTGCGGATCTGCTGACCAAATCACTTCTTGGAAGGCATTACCCACTGTTACTGAGAAGGATGGGTTTGAGTCAGTGGACGACCACCTGATTACTTCTTGCTTTTCAAATCATGTATTCCTGCATGATTTGAGAGGGTATGTTAACATATTATGACTCACATTATTATGTAGCACGGCTAAGTTATTTTGAGCTGTACATAGTTTATTTTACCGTTGTTGTATTAGGGTATAAATACTTAGTGTTAGTTCTTTTGTCCGGTGTGATTACTAAGCGGAGAAGGACTCTAGTTAGAAACCCTATTCTTATTCTATGTAAGTAAAACACCAAGGTTGAACGTTCTTCTCAACCCTTCCAATAGAGCGAGCAGTGTTTTCTTCAAGTTGTGTTTTCTTGCTTCAATCTTTCATTTTACGCATGTGAGATTAGCCGCTTTCATCATAAAAGTAGTCTACAGGCAAAGGCTCTACATTCATCCCTTCAATTTCCTCTCGTCAAACACTTATCCCGTAGAATGCATCTTGTTCAAACATACAAATCTGTGTGTTAGCCTTGACAAAGTCCACATAAAGCAAAGAAGCGTTATTGTTGGATTTCCTCACTTTCTAAAGGTGGCCTCGGTTCCGAGTCTGACCGATTCCAGAACAAGTGTATTCAGATTTGAAATCGGTCAACGGTGATTTAGGGACAGTTCCGGTTCCAAGACGGATTTGGTTTTAGATTCGATAAAAAAACAGTTCCAGCCGGCTCTGATTCTGATTCCAACTCTAGTTTCAATTTGGTTCCAAATTTAGTTCCAAATTAAAAAAAAAATTGAATCTTTTCAAAAAAATTCAATTTTTTTTTTAAAATTTTATAAAGGAGACAAGAATTAACAATTGTTCTGACTAATTCCAGAGTAGTTCCGCCGGTTCTGGCTTCGGTTCTTCGTCTTCATCCTTACTACTAAATTTACTGGTTCCGTTTCCAATTCCAACCAATTCTGATTCCGGTTCGATCCCAAATATTAAAACATGTATTCAGATTCACTTCAATACCATACAATTCCGATTCCAAATAGTTTCAGATCAATCCCACCACTTGTTGGATTTCCTCACTTTCTAAAGGTGGCCTCGGTTCCGAGTCTGACCGATTCCAAAACAAGTGTACTCAGATTTGAAATCGGTCAACGGTGATTTAGGGACAGTTCCGGTTCCAAGACGGATTTGGTTTTAGATTCGATCAAAAAACAGTTCCAGCCGGCTCTGATTCTGATTCCAACTCTAGTTTCAATTTGGTTCCAAATTAAAAAAAAAATTGAATCTTTTCAAAAAAATTCAATTTTTTTTTAAATTTTTATAAAAGGAGACAAGAATTAACAATTATTCTGACTAATTCCAGAGTGGTTCCGCCGGTTCTGGATTCGGTTCTTCGTCTTCATCCTTACTACTAAATGTACCGGTTCCGTTTCCAATTCCAACAGATTCTGATTCCGATTCCGGTTCGATCTCAAATATTAAAACATGTATTCAGATTCACTTCAATACCATACAATTCCGATTCCAAATAGTTTCAGATCAATCCCACCAACTCCAATTCCACCACTACATTCAACTTTCGGGGTACCCCCATTTTTTGGTGTCGTAAGATAACATGAACATCCTTCCCAAATACATATGTATTTGCAAGGGATGGTTGCAAGCCACCTGTAAACCCCAACACGGCTCACCTCCCGTTATTATGTTTTCCTATACCCTCAAAAAGTATTGAGATGTTTAAAATTTATCAAATGACGAAATTGATTAAATCGGTGACTTATTACCAAAATCCTTACTTAGGAAGAGGTGCACATATGATACTACTTCCACGGCAGTTCACATTATGGTTTCACGAAACAGAATCTTCCTCCAGCGCATTATGCTTTATAAATGCATGGGTACGCTTCGACCAACTACATCCACCACCATACCACCATAGACCGCCCTACGCTAGCTACTACGCCAAGGATCATCAATTATCCCTTCATTATTAATACAGTTTAGAAGTATTTATACCACCCTGTTTAATCAGCTCCTCCTGCATCCAAAACCATCAACTAACCAACCAACATGGCAACACCCACTTCCTCCTATATTTTCCTGATCAAACTCTTCACCATTTCCATCACCTTCTTCAACAACATTCACCCCACCACTTCTCAGCCACTCTTCCCCGCCATTCTTGTCTTCGGAGATTCCACCGTCGACACGGGCAACAACAACCACATAACATCCATAGCATCCCTAAACAGGGCTGACCACAAACCCTATGGCAGGGACTTCCAACCAACCCATCTCCCCACAGGTAGATTCTCAAATGGGAGACTCATCCCTGACTTCATGGCTTCCATTCTAGGCCTCAAGGACAATGGTGTACCGCCCTTTCTTGACCCATATCTCTCTGATGACGAGCTCCTCACCGGTGTCAGCTTCGCGTCCGCTGGGTCAGGGTTTGATGACCTCACCAGTTTGACAACAGGTTCGATCCCCGTGTTGAAGCAGATAGAGTACTTCAGGAAGTATGTTGGAAAGATAAAAAGGATAGTGGGGGATGATAAAAAGGTTAAGGAGATTCTGAAGAATGCTCTTGTGGTTGTCAGTGCTGGCAGTAATGATTTCGCCTTCAATTTCTATGACCTGCCCACTAGAAGAATTCAGTTTGATATCAGTAGGTACCAGGACTTCATCCTCAAACGACTACAAACCTTCCTGGAGGTAGTACATTACATTACATTACATAAACCAACCTCTTTAAGATAATTTCAGTTGTTCAATTTCAAATACTACAGCACCACTCACTCACATGGAGCAACATATTTATCTATTCTAATATATAATGCATACCTTCTGCAGGATCTGTATGAGCAAGGTTGCAGGACCGTGATAGTATCAGGGCTGCCTCCAGTCGGATGCCTACCAATCCAGATAACAGCTAAGTTCAAGAACCCGAATGCAAGGATGTGTTTGGATGACCAGAATGCCGAGGCTAGAGCTTACAACCAAAAGCTCCAGAAACTTCTACCTCAAATACAATCTTCCCTTCCAGGAACCAGGCTCTTCTATGCAGATACATACACGCCCTTGGTAGACAGCATCACCCAACCTAAAAGATTCGGTAAAAAAAAAACAGAACCTTGTAGAGAAAAAGGATTACAATACTACATAAGAACATATCATACGTCCCTTATACCAACTCATGCTCATAGATTGACACTGTTCGCAGCAGCTGAATGTATCTCTGACTAGTTACTGTCTTTTGTATCATGAAACACAACAGGTGTTAAGGTAACGGATAGAGGGTGTTGCGGGACGGGATTCTTGGAAGCAGGGGGGCTGTGCAATCAACTGACACCAACATGCAAAAATGCTTCAGAGTACGTGTTCTGGGACAGTATACATCCCACGGAAACAACATACCAGTATATATTCGCCTACCTTATACAGGATATTGGTTCCCAGTTGATAGGTGGTGATGATGGTAACCACTTGCAGAAGATGCCTATGTAAGTAAGCAGTGGATCTTTGTTCCATAAGTGATGCTTTTATTATATCCACAAGACCAAAAATCTGCTTTGATGTTACTGCATACCTTGTATAGAATCTGAACTCTGCCTCTGTACTAGAAGCGTGAAAGCTCCCCAGACTGTACATATGGATTGACTTATGGCTGCAACCGCATGGGACATAGTGATGTATGCATAAGCATAGAGTTTGCTCTTGAACACAAGTCATTCAATTGCTATAAGCATAGAGTTCCAAGTTACTCAGCTCAAACCGAATGGGACATACTGATGTATGTATGATCAGTAACACAGAAAAGTAAATGAACACATTCATTAATCGTCCTGAATATTTTAAAAGCTTCTCAGCAGATATTTCAACATAGGTCAAGGAGCTACCATATGGTTTCTGTACCTGAAAAAGAAATCAATATGACATGAAATAGACGAACTTGCAATGCAATGCCACGGATTTGACTTTGATCACAGAACTGGCAACTTTTTGTTAGTTCAAGTCATTCCAACACAACTGCTTTCTGACTTCCAAACCACTTTATAGTGATTGTCATCAAGATGAAAATAAGAACCAAGTTTGTCAACGCATTTAGTCTACATTGCACAGCCAAGAAAATTAAGGATTAATCTTTTACAGCATAATTTGGATTTAACCTTACAGAATCAACAAGTCACAAAACAGAAACTTGAGTGGAATCAACTAAAGAATCACACCATTGCAGAACCTGTCTACCTGCCCTTAAATTATAATAAACACAAATGCACATTTCACACAAATGAGATAAAATCCCACCCCGTTTCTGTTTTCCTCCACTCCATCATCATACGTCTTACTCATTCAGCAATATCTTATATTCACATCCTCCCTAGAAACAGCTCATTGTTGATCCAAGCTTCCTCCTTCCCCCAGTTAATAGGAGATGGTAACCACTTACTGAACACGTCTCCGTGACTCAGGCACTCAGGCACTCAGGCAGTGGTTTCTCGTTCCATAAACAAACAATGCTTTTAAATATCCAAGAGTGGTTGGCGTCATATTACTCCATACCTTGCAGCATTGGAACTGATTCAGCCATTGTACAAGTCTGAGAGCTTCCACGCTGTAGATTTGGATCAACTATAGTATTTGGTGGATGTGTACCTGCAAGTACAGAAATTTGCAAGAATGCAACAGTTAGTTCTTGAAATACCTTCAATAAGTTGTTGTAACCAATCGAGCCCCAGGTTAATCAGCTCAAAATATCAAATGAATAGAACATATTGATGTATGATCATCACAACACCAGAAAAGTAAACGAACACAGACATGAATAACCTGATATTTTTCAATCGTTCCCCAGATATTTCTGAACAGAGACGAGGAGTTATCACTAGGCTTGTCTACCTGGAATATTCTTACATTGAAGCAAATAAACTTGCAATGTGTCTGTGAAACCAAACAGATTAGACTACAATCACAGAACTAGCAAGTTAATTTGTCTTTTTCAATCGTTCAAACAACGGTTTTGGCCTCCACAGCCAACTTCATAAATGTTTTAACACGATGATGAAAAGAACCAAACTTGTTCAACAATTGAATGTACAATCAACAAAATACGGGAATAAGCTCCTACACCATAATCCAATTTAACCTTACTGAATCAACCAGTCACACAACAGAATTTGTGACGTGGGTGACCGACCATGAATTGACAAACTACTAAAAGAATCACACCAAGTCAGCGGCCACAAGTTATAACAACAACAACAAATGCACATTTCATACAAAGAAGATAGAAACCACCCCGATTTCTCTATTCCTCCCGCTCCATCATAATCCATACTGTCATATTATTGTTTCATTTCCTTCCTTGAAACAGCTCATTGTTGATCCGAGCTTCCAAATCCTCAGCACTATACTTGATATATCGATCCGCATTCCTTCCCCCTTCAGGAGAGGTATAGAATCTTCCAAGAAAATTCTTATAAGCCACAGATACGGTCTCAGCCACAGACATCTTCAGATCCACTCTAACCTGCTCATCAATCACAACCCATTTCGACTGCACATTACAGTCTCTTCAAAGTAAATATTGAACAGCCTGAGCTTCTCCCTCAACGACCTAGGATTCCCTTCATCATCGTTATTATATACAGAAGGAGCTGCTGCTGCTACTACTGAGCTTCCACCATCAATCTTCAACAATCCCAGAACCTTATTCCAAGAGGTTCTCTGATAATTTACATAAAACTGCTTGACTTTCATACTGTGTTTCCGGATCCAATCCTCACCTAACATGGCACCCAGCTCACTGTCACGCACTTTCTGCAGAATGTATTTCCCGTTATTCATCATGAAAACCGAACTCAGCCCCTGGTTGTCCTTGTAAAGCTTCATCTTAGTTTCCAAATTGCTCTCCAGTAACTCCATTATCCAAGCCATCTGCATAGATAACGATGTCGTGCTTGAAGCAGCAGCAGGAGCAGTGGCTCCCGAAATGAAAGAGGACGAAGAAGACTCATCGAAGACTTGTTCCAGTGTCCCTCTCGATTTACACGCCGCACGGACATAATTCATCACGTATCGTGTAATAGGATGAACTCCACCCGTATCCGAAACCTGCTTTGGCGGGTCACGTCGGATCAGATTCTCCAACTCCGTCAAAATCCCTCTAATCGCTTCCCCTACTCTCAACCAAGTCGACATCGCCTCCGTCCTTAAAGCCGCACAGTACGGAGTCGAAAACAGTAACTCAAACTCCGGCATCAAGTCACGTAACGTCTCGTAAACATCCAAAACCCTGAACAGTCTTTCCGGCGACCTACAGCTGACCGCAACCGCGTCAGCAAAGCTGAGCAGTTGAACGGTCGGTCCACGACAGACCTGCATGAAGGAGAGGTCAGCGGCATTTGAGGAGGAAACTCCGGTGAAGATACGGTCACAGAGACGACGCTCGCTAGGGAAAAGAATACGGAGGGTTACGGTTGCCGCTTTAGTCCATCGCTCAATTCCATCTTCAAGATCCGTCCAAGGCGTGTTCTGGACTTCATCGTTGGTCATCTTCTGTAATCTTAGCCGTGTTAAAGATTCATCCAGGAACTCACGACGACAGCTGCTGTAGACGTAGGAACACTCCTTTGAGTAATCGGCATTCAACATTCGTACAGCGATTGACTGAAGCTCCGCAATCGTGCCTGACGGGAGCGCGTCGATTACGAGGTTGTAGTCAGTTAAAGGCCGCGCGACGGGGATTAAGTCTTCGTCATCACCGTCGTCGGTTTCAGAGTCTGGATCGTCCGAGGAGTAAGCATAGGCGTGGGGATGAGATGAGGCTTGATGGAGGACGACGGGTGCGGAGGTTGGGTGGTCAAGGAGGAACCTGAACTCTGACTCGAGTCTAAGCATGGATTTTCGGAGAAGGTCTTCAGCGCGGTCTAGTGAAGCGGCGATGAACCTGTCATCGTCGGATAAAGGGAGCCAGTCATGGATTGCGACTAAGAGGTCGTCGACGGCGGAGAGGAAGGAAGTGGTGGAGTCAGCGGCGGTGGGATGGAACCAGATTGGTGTGTCGGAGGAAAGTAAGGGGGAGAGACGGCGGTCAACGGAGTGGAGGACGTCGTCAAGGAGTGCGGAGGTTGTCATGGTGTCTGATAATTTGTTGCGGGAGAGACGACCGGGGTCGAAGGAGGAGTACTCGTTTATGATTCTCTCGGTCATGCTATCGGTTTGGCCCAGGGCTTTGACTATCTGCTTGGCAGTTTCTAGTAGCTTGTCTTCGCCCTTTTCGGTCATGGTTTTTTAAATTTCCTTTTTTCTTGCCGTACATAGTACTAAAAAGAAGCTAGAAGTGTTAAGATTTACGAGGTAAGAATCGGGGAAAAGTTAAGGAGCAATGGAAAATGATTTTAGTGGAGACAGAAAAGTAGAAGTTGGCTCAGGATCTGCGTAAAGGACTGCTGCAAAATTGTGAATGGGACAGAGTATAACTATAAAGTAGTAGAGCTTTTTTTGCAATAGATCGTTCTTCTAAATATAAACAAGTCTATCTATAGATAAAATTGTGTCAATTGGATTCAGATGAAACTTGAGGACACGTTAGAATTTTTCAGTTGTTGAAACGCTCAACTCTGATAAGTCTTTTGACTGTGTCAAGCTTAGTGAAATGCTTAAACTGATCTGATGACTATGTATTCTACTTCCCTAACTAAAGGAGCTTGCACTACGTATGTTAGTTGGCATAAAATATCGTTAGCTTATTTCCTTGCGAACTATCAACATCTAAAGAAGTCACTCTTTTTAAATGAGAATTGCGTGAAGGACATGGAATATTTCTTCATTTTATGTCAAGTTGCACATTCTGGCTTGTTCTACATTCCAGCAACACTAGTCCAATGGAGTATACTAATTGGTCCAGTCAAATCGGGTATATTTAATGCCAAATTGAACAATTATCGTCCGTTCTTTAATAGTTTTTGTTGATCTCAATTGTTCTCACCAAAGATAAAAGTTTAAAGACGAAGTATAAATATAATCTTTTAAAGATAGAGTATTTTTATGAAGTTTGTTGTTTGATGATTTCTTAAATTATTAATTAGATCTTTAAGAAAAATTACTAGTATTCATTTCATTGGCAATTCTAGATTGACGGGTGCTTGTTTTGGGTAATCAAGAAAAGAAATTGAAATGATTCATTTTCCTATTGTTGTTTTTCCTATTTTTAGGAAAGAAAATTGAATTACTCAAAATCATCTATCCTGATTCCCCACCCTTACTAGTCTCATTCCCTAGTACATTTTGACCGGTGACATATGACCATTGATCGATGACTAATGATCATCGGCCAGTGACCAGTGAATGTTGATCAACAATTAATGGTCGTTGACCGGCAACCGGCAGTTGTTGACCATTGACCGGTGGTCGTTGGTCGGTTATTTATTTCATTTCCCCTGCTCAAACAAAAAGCGGAAAAATCAAAAGGAAAGCTTTTTTATTCCTTTCTATTTCCTTTCCTGATTCCACTTCGTTCCCCGCTCAAACAAACGCCCCCAAATGTTATGAGTTTTGATGAGCTGACTCGTAAATCATATAGTTTAAATTTACCACATTGATAGTACTCTCATGAGTCTCTCATGTTTCACTCATTGGCCCTGAATTTGGTCGCTAGGTCATAAATGTTAACCACTCACAGATGCCTCATGATACTAATTAGCTTTTAGTGGGACCTAATTAGACGGAACAAATAACAAATTGAGTAGTTATTGGTGGGTTCTTAGATGAAGAGTTAGACGTACAGCTTCTAATATCTTGTATCAAACACCTAGGGATGCCGTCCTTGGTAAACACTAGGAAGACCTAATTTCTTAAGGAAATTGGACTTATCCAAGTTACAAACATTATGGAACCATCTCAGTCAGCTTTCCAAGGGTCAAACCATACGACTTAGGTTGTTTTCTCATGAGCAGTGGGGTTAGGGAGCTTCAATTATGGTTGCCACTGACCATTAGAGTAGATGTAGATTGGCTCCTTTTTTTCGATGCATTATCTTTTGAGCTGAATTGATCGAGTTTCGCACATGATTAGAATGAGATTCTACGGGTTTGCAAAGGATTAGAAACATCCCACAAGCGGTGAAATGAAAAACATTCTCTGAAGACCGAAGCTAACAAAGCAATTCCCTTTACCTTTGCTAAAGGTGGTATTGGAGTCTAACCGAGAACAAAAAATGCAGACGAAAAATGAATAAACCAGCTCAAAGATTGGGAAAGAACCCACTATGTCTATAAGTGCCCAATCATACCGTAAATTTTACAAGGAATAGATCCATAAGCTAAGCTGGTTTGTTATTATCGTCCTATGAGACATGGCTACTGAAAAAGGTATCCACACAGACAAAAAAGAAGTAGCTTTACAGAAGGCAGTGTAGAATCAAGAGCTTTCTAGCGCAAAATCACTTGTATGATCTGCCACTTCCATCCATACATTTGCCATCTTTTCAGCACATTCTACCTGATATTAATCAAGAGGAGGAGAAACACACAATGTTCAAGCATATCTCATAATAAAACGATACTCAAGACAGATAAAGATCGCAAATCAGGTATGCACCATACTTTTATACAACAAGAAAAAGTGAGACGGTGTTATACAGACAATCAGCAACATGTCAAAAATTCAAAATTAAACACTGAAGCAACCAGTTTATACACAGCAAGGGACATTACCAGGGTGACTAGAGAGTCAACAAAGTAAGAGAAACACGGTCAAGAGCAGAAAGTTTACCTGATCTTTCACAAAACCCTTCATCATATTCAAAAGATCTGAACGTTTTTCCCTATTTAGCCTATCAAGCTCAGTCAGACAATTTTCCTGCAATTGTGCAACAATAAAGAAGATGAAAAAAAATTCAGGGAAGTTAACAACTGCCTTCAATGTGGTCTCTTTTCTCAGAACCTGAACCTCAAAGACATTCTAGCAAGAGTAGACATGTTTTTTAGTATCCACGAGCTTTTTTCAGAAACATCTAATTACACACACATCAAATACCTTGATCTGCTCATATTCACCAATTGCACTGCGTTTGGCTTCATCCGTAATCCTCAGGGTTTCCTTCAACTCATCCACCTTCAGATCTCTCGATCTGCCTTTGTGTCTGGCTGATGAAACTTCAAGTTTTTCAATTTTTGATTGCAGAAAATATAACTCTGATGTAAGTGTTTGCACGGTCAACAGGGCACTGGATTGATCTGAAAATGCATGCCGAGCAGCAAACATAATTGCAAGATACTCATGAAGTGTATCCTGCAATTAGCACAACATTTTAAAAGATTACTCAGAGAATAGAGACTTCCTGTTCAGTTAAGACATAAAGAGAACCAATTTGACTCGACTGTTGCTTGACACTATCTTTATGAATGTTCTAGGTTCAAAAGTTTTAGGACTTTTAAGCCCCCTGCATGCATCTAAGACTTCAACCCCAGTTCAGCCTCTTACAAAAAGCTAAACATTTTATCCATATTTGGCAGATGACTAGCTCAGCTACACACTCTTTCACCGAATTTCTCCTTACTTAAAAGCCGGGTATACCATTGATCAAGATTATCAAGAGAGAAAGAAAGACAAGAAATTCCAAACCTACCAAATTCCTGGACGATTTTGCATTCAATGCCCGATATATTCTACTTGATCTGATGGAAGCTGTTGCGATGCTTTTCAAGTGAGATGCGTGCGTTCTCTGACTGTTGAACAAGGCATTCTCGTTCTCCAATTTTGTAAGCCTTATAAAAGCAAGTCCCAGTTCTCCCATCGTGTTTCCAGTGTCTTGCTCAGCTTTGACAAGTGATTCCGCCTGATCACGTGGCCGATATTGCAAAAAGAAATGTTCAAATTACGAAATGCAGCAGGTATGAGAACAGAAGTAAATTACAAAGCTAACTCTAACTCATTCAAACTAAAACCCCAATGACCTGCTTAGAACGTTTGAGAGGCACGCTCAAAGCCGTGGAGTTTCTCTTTCTCCTCCAACAACGACTTATCCTCTTCAGACCTCGGCAGCTTAGAACCAGCCCATTCATTTGTTACTGATTGCTTGAACTCCTTGAAAACCCTTAGTAGATTTCTCCCACCTCTGGCAGGAGCTTAGCTTCCTGCGGACCTACAGCCCCAAATCCCCGGAGGTTTCAGAGGCAGCTTAACTGCTCCACAAGAACCCTAGAAGCCTCTGTCTTGGATGCAAGGGAAGCCTCCCAGGTACCTGTAAAAATAGTTTCACTCATTGGACTTCCTAAGCACAGGGGAGAGGCCAGCCTCTTCAAGTACTTCTCCACGCCACCCTTCTGTGCTCCACGAACTTCTTGTTTGTGCATCACCTGGCTCTCCCCACACTCTTGTCTGGCCTGGGAGGTATGAAATCCTCGGTAAGACTCGGCCAACCTGTCAGCCATGTCACGACATCCCTAAATCTCCTTCTCCCACTGAATTCCGACCCACCAAACCCAGCAATTTGGTTTTCGTCGTGATCAGATAGCTGACATAAACATTACCCCCAGGACCAATCGAATTTGAGATATCATGCTCCTTTTGAGGATTCGACACAGCAACATACAAATACTCGTTGTTTTTGAACTCGAACTATTGAACCATATATGAAGATTTGTGCGAAGCAATGCTGATCCATAAGCAGCATCCGCAGCATCAGCATCAACCTCACCACTACCGGTAGCTGATTTTCCATTTTCCTCCAGCGGACTGATGGCAACATCAGAATAAACTGAATTCATAGCTTCCAGCTCTCACTACTGCTTGCATGATCCGTCTCCGCAAAGGGAGACAGCAAAGGATCGTTCTCCGACCGGCGTAGAGATGATGGATGAATATTGCGAGAATCAGGAGATTTTGTCACGGCGCTCTTGTACTAGCATAAGACTTCGATCTCAAGGAATCAGCCGTGTCCAGATTTCCCGTTTTCTCCTTCTCCGCTAAACGATCCAAATTACTAGTTGCTGCGGATCTTTCTGACAAGTCTACAGAGTTCTTGGGATCCATCAAACTTATTCAGATTGTTTTCCGCAGACACAAACGAATCAATAAAGCAGGAAGATGAACGACTGAACAGAAGAACCTCTAGTTGACTACCAATTTCTGATTTAGGATCGAAACAAAGTCAGGATGAACAAAAATTAGATTGTCAAATCCCGGAGTGGACAGAACAGCGTAACAATTGCGCCGCGGAATATGTAGTCCTCACCGGAAAAGTCGCTCCATCGTGTCCATTGGCGGCTATTGCACTTGACGTGGAACTGCGGCCCCGGGAAGAGCACACAAGGAAGAAGTATGCGTCGCGTAGAAGCGTAAAAGTGGTTCAGATTCGTCCGATTTTCGGGATTCCAGTTCTGGGACTAGAAGTTTGAAGTTGGAAGTTTCGTTTTCTCTCCGTCTCTAGACGATCGGGTTGGGCCACATGGTTGATGAGAATAATAATTATCGATATGCTTGCTCAATGATAGTAATTTTTTAGCACATATATCTTCGTTTGTTGTAAATTTTAAACTAGCTTTTGTAAGAAGAGCGACCACACAAGTGATATACCACACATGATAGATTAGAGTATAGTCTATGGTAGCATAATTGACATACTTCTTATCAGTCCATTCTACATCATTAATAGTACATTACTGAACATTTTAGTGGTAGGAAAGTAAAAGATCAAGGTCTACTAATGAAAACTTTGGGAAAGTTACGGGTTACACAGATTAAAGGTAAAAATATATCAAAAGATGATTGGATGTACATCCACTAATTGTATTATTTATACACTCCTCCTTGGATGTACATCCTACCGCCCCATTAAAAACCTTGCTAGGAAAAATCTATTAGGACAAAAACCATGATCAAGGAAAAATGTATTGTATAAATGTTTTTCTCCCCCTTAATTTAACATAAAGTCTCTTCGATGTCACATACTGATATCAAGAACGAGCTTCTTAAAACTTGTAGGAAGTGACTTGGTAAATGAATCATCTAGATTCTCATCGGACTGAATCTTACAAACAAAAAAATACCCTTGGTCTGAAGCTGATGGGCTGAGAAGAATTTTGGTGATATGTGCTTGATGCATCCTTCTCTTATTAGTATAATGTAAACAACATTATCTTCATATATCATTGTTGCACCTCTAAATTAGGCTGAAAACCATAAGAACTTAATAGATGATAAATGACTGATCTGAACCATGCACATCCTCTTCCCATTTCTTTTAACGCAATCAATTTGGCATATGAAGTTGCCACTATAGTCTGCTTCATTGCACACCATGAAATGGAAGTTCCATCATATATATATATATATATATATATCATAGCACTCTTTTTCGTACAGAAATCTCATGATAGAATCCTCATTAAAACTTTGCTTAGAAACCCCTGTGGTGCAAAAGCCAAAACAAAGAATAAAACATAACCCACAAAAAGATTCTCCCCTGAATTTGACAAATATGAATGTATGTCAGGATTCATTTCATAAATATTTCATCATTCATCCTCATCTTAATGTTGATGAAGAGGGAGATCAATGGTGATTTATGTTTACTGAGAGTCATCACCCTACCAGATGGTAAGTCTTATATCACCATTAAATCATTCGCATGCATAGCATATATAGTGGATTCTTGACCTGAGCCTTACACATTTTTTCTATCATATAAAGGATGATAGATTTGTGTGATCCAATTTGCTCCCAAGGTCTATTGATATTCGCATCAGAGAAGTATCCTTTACTCAGTGGCGGAGGTAAGGCCACCATTGGGTGGACCTGGCCCCCCAACTGAAAAAAAAAATCAACAAATATATATATATATATATATATATATATATGAATAATAGAATACGTTATAGTGATATGGCCCCCGTATTTTTCTATTTTCCCTAGAAACATGTATAATCCCAATAATAAGTACATGCTATCATTACTTTTTTTCTTTTCAAATATATTAAACTACTCAAGGAAATAAATAAAAAATTGTTGCTGCTTAAGTAATGTTGCTGGCGTCACTTAGGTAAGGTGACCATCATTCTCATTTCTCACATTTGTCTGAGTGAGGTGAAGGAGGAAGCAACCGCCAGCAAATGCACGAGCTCATTAGAGAAAATCTGGAGCACCATTTGAGAATAGTAGGAGTATGGAGCAACAGCAAAAACAATAGAGAGCAGATGAGATCACAGATCAAGGTATAAATTTTGCTCCCAAAGCTTTAGTAGATACAGATCTTTGTTGTAGATTTTTTTGTTTGTTTGATTATAGAAATAGAAGAATATGTGATATTATGAGCAAAGTAGAGTGATTGAAGAAGGAATTGTCGTGAATAGAAACTGAGGAAGGAGAAACAAATATTGTTGTTGATTGAAAACGATAACAAGAACCTGAATGGTGGTTGTTTTTATATTGGAAGAAAGCTAGAGGAATAACTATAGGTAAATAAAAACAGATAAATAAGAGAAAATTTAGATAAAAAAGGATATTACATAATCTTACTAAATCTTTTTTTAACGCCACTAAATGCTAACTAACTAAGTTATAGCTAGTTGAAAATTATAAATGGTTTTTATGTCTACGTTTTATAGATTAGTGATGAGGTATGTTGGCTGGAAAATTATTTGGTTTTGTTTAATAATTGTCCATTATTTAATTCTTCTAGATTTCGAGTACTTAATCATATTTCTTAATTTATTTTATTGTTACATAAATCCATGTATAATATTATCAATTTATTTTGAGTGTGCCTTTTGAAAATTGTGAAGACCAGGCTTCGTAGTAGTATGTTTGATGAGTTTCTACGGAGCTACTTGATTGTTTATATTGAAAGAGAGATTGGTGAGACCTTTTCTACGGATAAGATAATATATGATTTCAACTTTATGAAAGAGAGACGTGCACAACTGAAATCCACACAGACCACGGTACATTTTATTTTGATTTGTTTACTTGTCTATTTGCTTTTAGTGTGTATGTGTACCAACATATATTTTGTTTACACATTTATTAATTGACCATTAACATGTGGGTGCTTGATAGATAAATATCATTCTTTCGATCTTTAACAGTTTAATTTTATTCGTAGGTGAGAACTATCTTCCTTTTGAGCCTTTTCGTAGCTTTTCTCTCTCTACCTATTAATTATTACTTGTAAATGTTGATAACACTAATTAGGTGGTCTATTTCTTTCCCTCCCGGATACTATGACAATTTATAATTATATACTTGTTGTTGCAGTATTTGTTTTCAAGTCTACTTGTGGAACTTTGTTTTGGATGAGGTACCAACAAAAATATTATGGTGGAATGTTTTTTCATTATATTGTACCTTTATTAACTTAAAGTTGCCATTCTTTGGCGGTGTTTTGAACTATGGTCATACATGTCATATATAAATGTGATATGCTTTTTGTATTATTAAAACAAAAACACACTCAATTTTATAGACTATGAATATTGCATAGATAATATAAATTGATATTTTAATATTACATACAAAAATATACGGCCCCCCCCAATTCTAAATCCTGGCTCCGCCCCTGCTTTTACTAGTCATGTATTATTAATATGACTTTACAAAACTTATATATATAAGCCTAGTGTAGACAAATAATGCACTCTCACGTATTTGAACTTAATACCCACATATATGCCCACTTGGAAGCTTATGCCATACCTTTGGCTTATTTGATATAATTTTATGAGATGTGACTTGATACCATTCAATTGTGGTTTAGATGGTTCTCCAATTCACCATTAATCATATAAAAACATAAGACCTTTAGAGAAAATCATTCTCAATATTTTCTTCGAATACCAATTCCCGAAAATTCATATGTTCACATTACACTCTCCTTGAGAGTTTAGATCCTCTTTCAAGGGATACACATAATGAAACATGATGTACTATTTATCATTAACTTTCTTTTGAAAGTTTATATCTCATTTTCCAAGGGCTAGACACTTTTTTTCAAGGGTCTACTACCAAAGTTTGTAGCTGCTTTTTCAGGGGTTCGACACCTTTTTCAAGAGTCTACTAGCTTCCACCTTTACAATATTAAAACTCTTTTATCCACTAGGAGGAACATGTTCATATCTCATATCAGGGTGGATTATAACATCTCATATGCACAAATCTGGTGCATTATCATGCTAGCTTCACACGCTTCAATGTGTTTATGATTTATCTTTATCAACTTTTGAAAGTCAAACTCTGTACTTCCTTTACTCTTAGAATATATATTATTTTGGCAGTTTTCCCCCTTTTGATGGTCTAAACTCCTCTTCAAGGGTTCGAATCCTGAAACTCCTAATTTTGCTTTTTCTTTTCCGTCTGTGTCATTTAGACTATACGTCTCCCATTCGAGAGACATGACTCCTCTTTCGAGGGTTCAAAATCTTTCCTAATTTACCTTTTCCTTTTGTGTCATTTTAGCATATTTGTCCCCTTTCGAAGGACTAGACTCCTCTTTTAAGGGTCTGAACTCCTCTTATCAGGGTTCTTTGGATCCTAAGGGTCGATCGCGCCTCTAGTGTACTTGGGATTCAATTGCCATTTGTTGATTTTCTCCCATGCTTCTAACCGGACTGGAACATTCACAGCTAGTATATATATGAGCATGTTACTTTGTTCATATCTATGAACGCATCAAGTAGTTACAACATTTTCCAAATGAATTTTTCTTTGAACCTTTAGTTCATTTTTCTTTGTCATGCATGAAATAATTCATAGTCCATTAACATTTGGTTAAGGGCATTCAAGTTAGAGACAACCCCTCTTTAATTCAACATCATATAAATTCATAAGCATCTTTGACACTGTAGGATCGAACAGCTGACTCAAACCAACTCAAGGTGTTAGTCTGTGAGATGGTTTGACTCAATCATGCTAAGTATGCAAAAACACAGATGATGTGGAAACACTTAGTCAAACTAAGTGCGCGGAAGCAATTACCCGAACTTGAAACGTGAAAAGACTCAGACGAACTAATTTAGAGTATACTTGAAAGATGGAAAGAGTTAACCGAACTCAGCAGGATACACAATATAAGTTATTTTATTTCCTGGTCAAAGCAAAACAACTTATAATGCCCACTTAGTAGATGAGATCTACTTCGTGGTTTTCACTCACCCAATACAATCTCTGATCAGTTCAATGATAAGTGTAGTGAAAACTAGGTCCTACCTAAACTGACTCTATCGATATGCACAAACGAATATAGTACTTTTCTCTCTCTCTCTCTCTCTCTCTCTCTATCTCCTTAAAATAGGCAAAGCTTTCTAAACAAATGCTCTAAATAATTCTCTCTAGAAAGCTGCAATAAGAAATGAAATGACAAGTCTCTTATATAATTGTTATGATCTGAACGTTGGAGAGAGTTAGTTCCTAAATTTCAGGAACCAACGACTCTTTCCTTGAATTTCGGAAGCTGAAGCCAAATTTCGGAAGCTAGAGCCGGGTCTTCTAGTTACTGCCACATTGAGAGAATTTTGGTCCTAGTTTGAACGTTGAGAAACCGTTGTAAAGTCAATGTAGTTGTTGTACTTGCTTCTTAATTTTCACAACTGACAGACGAACTCTCTCGAATTATCAGAAAGTCAAGGCTTTGGATTTTGCTCACATTTTGCATGAATTTCGGCCCAAGGATGATAGTTGATGACCGTTGTGGTTTAGTGGACGTTGCTCCTGAATTTCGCAACTGATTCACGAATTCACATGGATGGACTCTCTCGATCTATCAGTAAGGACAGAGAGATTCATTCGATCTAAGAGCTCACTCGATCTTTCAGTAAGAATAGAGACTCATTGGATCTAAGGACTATTTTGATCTTTCAGTAAGGACAAAACTCATTCGACCAAAGGACTTACTCGATCTTTCAGCAAGGAGACTCGTTTGACTGAAGGACTCACTCGATCTTTTAGCAAGGTCGGACTCTTCTCTTGTTGATTGACTCTTTCAATCTGGTTGACTATCTCAGCAACATCTTCATACTCCAACAATTTCCCCCTTGTTGTTGATGATAGCAAAACCCTTGACATGAATCCCACATGAGTCAATCCTACAAAACAAGAAGAACATAAAGACTTGGGGAACTGACCCTGTCCAAGTTCCCCCTTAATCAAAGTATATATCGAGTAACTCATTCGGAGTTCCCCCTCAATCGATGAGCACAATTTGGCAAACTACAGCCTACTAATAGAGATTGTAAAAAGGGAATATATGCCTAAAGACTACAACCAACATGATGTAGTACCAACAAAGTATAAACGAAACAGAATATCCAAACTTCACCTAACCTAGTCGCACTGAGACAAAGTCAATTCCAACATAACCAGAGTGACCCATTCGTAGAGAGACGAGATTCACTACTTCCCCCCTTTTGCTGTCATCAATAAGGGAAGTTTGCAAGAGAGTCTAAATCAATCGATACATTAAAAAACAAATAGACTGTATCCATAACGCAAACATACTCATGGATGACAGGAGGCAAGAAGTATTGTCATATTCCACAATACCTTTCAATGCCACATACTCATTACTTTTAATGATCCCTGTTGCATTGCATTGCAGTTTTTGAAGACTTTATAGCTCTATATTTGCAATTCATAAATATTTAACAAGTTAAGCACACAGGTATTGTCTTCATCCCCCGGACTTTTATCTCCACACATGTAACAGCTTTGGGTCAGCTTTCCCAAGTTTCGCACCCTTAGGAAGTTAGGTGATGAAACACCCTTAAAGGCTTAATAATCGAGTGGATGAGGTCCTTTTTGGTTTAAGAGAAACAAGTTAGTAGAGTACCTTGCCTTTGTCCTCTCTCTTTTTTTTGTTTTTTTTTAATGAAAACCGCTACAAAGAACATACATAGTCTATCAATTTGAGAACACAGATTGACTCAAACAGTATGCAAACAACACCTACTAATTATTACAGCCAAGAGAGGAGAGAGACTATTATCTTAAGTTGATTGAGTCATTTCGATTGTTGAACGGAGTGCCTCGAATCTGGTGGTAGGAAGAGGCTTGGTAAAGATATCTGCTAGCTGATCCTCTATTGGAACAAAGTCAAGTTGAATTAGTTTTTTCTCAACACAGTCCTTCAAGAAATAGAAACGTATTTTAATGTGTTTGGTTCTCGAATGTTGGACTGGGTTTCCAGAGATTTTAAATGCGCAATTGTTATCACAAAAAATACCAATTTGATCTCAGTAAAATTTTGCTTTGTTATGGACTAAGAGACTAAGTAGAGACCAAGGAATTGTGTATTGCTAGATGTACTCTTTCAATCATTGAGGGAATCTATCCAGCCAGAATCACTAAAACCAGATAAAGTAATATAGGGAAATGAAGGTACCATAGATGAAGTTGACTGGTTCCTTTTAAGTATCGAAAGCTTTGCTTGACCGTCTTGAGATGGGACTGTTTGGGTGCTTCTTGAAAGCAAGCACATAGACAGACTTAGTCATCAAAATTGATGGCATTTAGACACTTCTTGTACAGATTTCCTTCTTTACGCCCCGTAGCTTCTACAGATCCTGCACGTTCATCAAAAACTTTGCAATCGACAGATGAAAAAGTACTAAATTGAATCTTTCACAGATTCGAAAAAATGTTTAATAGACTATGTTGAAGTCTAGTGACCAGATGGACTCCATCTACCTTAAACTTGGAGGGGTTACCTATGGAGCCAACTCCTACGATTTCACCTTGATTGTTGTTACCTAAGGTAACCTTACCTCCTTTGTAGGTTGAAAGCGAGCTGAATTTGTCAGGATCTTCAGTCATGTGTTCTGGAGCACCCACTATCCAAGTACAAATAGTCCATCTCCACGCTCGCTTCCACCTGCAGAAAATCACTTAGAAGTTTTAAGAACCCAAATATACTTGGGTCCCCTTTTTGAACCAGATTTTTTCATCTTTTCTCGTGCTTCAAGGATAAGATTGAGTCTCTTGATATTAAATGACATATCCTTGTGAAGTTTTTCACAGGCACTATCTCGATGTCCAAGACATCCATAATAACCACAAATCTTGGTTAGAGGGAGGTTAACATATTTTTGTTGTCATTTCCACCAAGAATCAAAATGATCTTTTTGTTGTTGGCGCTTGGGTTTATTGTTGGATTTGGAAATGTTTTTTGGAATATCGAATTTGCCTTTTATGCCACTTGGGCTTGGATTGAGTGGATCCAACTCCAGATCGTATATTGAATATCTCTTGGGAAGTTTTTCAACTTCATTTCGTAGATTATCACGATCTTGACTAACTTCCTTGATCTTGGAGTTGGCTCACTCAGGCAATTCGAAGGGAGTGACCTATTTGATGAAATTAACTGGTTAGAGAGAGAGAGTGCATGTTCTTTTTCTTTCAGTTTTTCAAGTGAATTGCACAATAGAAGTGTTTAGAGAGACAACTTGAGATTCTAAACTATTCAACGCATTCTGCAAAGAAAACACTTGTCAGCAAAAACAGTGAGATCGTGTTTGAGAGAGTCAATTGAGTGAACGACTCTTCCTATTCCCTTTGGTTGGATTCTGTAAGGCTCTTGGCTTTATCAGGCTCCTTTTTAAGGGAGTCAACATGACGCCTAGAGTCTTGCAGATCCAACCTAAGTGAGCAGGAAATATTCTTGTGTTCTTCAGCTTCATCTCACAAAGTGTACATAAGGCCCTTTGAAATCTCGAGTTCCTCAATTAACTCAATGATTTTTCTGTTAAGATTAGCTTGGAGAGAGTTAGTCTCAGAAACCATTTTAGCAATTAGAGTCAAGAATCGAGAAACATTTAGGGGAAATAAGATAAAGATCTGTTTCAATATGAGAGCGAGTTACCTCATTGTCTAGGATCATGGAATGAGTATGTTCATGTGCCATGACTTCTTGATTGGAATGTCAGCTAAACGAGGCTCTGATACCACGTGTAGAATCGGACAGCTGACTCAAACCAACTCAAGGTGTTAGTCTGTGAGATGGTTTGACTCAATCGTGCTCAGTATACGGAAACACTAATGATGTGGAAACACTTAGTCAAACTAAGTGTGCGGAAGCAATTACCCAAACTTGAAACGTGAAAAGACTCAGACGAACTAATTTAAAGTATACTTGAAAGATGAAAAGACTTAACCGAACTTAGCAGGATACACAATATAAGTTATTTTATTTCCTAGTCAAAGCAAAACAACTTATAATGCCCACTCAGTAGATGAGATCTACTTCGTGGTTTTCGCTCACTTATACAATCTCTGATTAGCTCAATGATAAGTGTAGTGAAAACTAGGTCCTACCTAGAATGACTCTATCGATATGCACAAATGAATCTAGTACTTCTCTCCTTTCTCTCTCTCTCTAAAATAGGCAAAGCTTTCTCTAAACAAATGCTCTGAATAATTCTCTTTGGAAAGCTGCAATAAGAAACGAAATCACAAGCTCTTATATAGTTGTTAAGATCTGAACGTTGGATAGAGTTAGTTCCTAAATTTCGGGAACCAATGACTCTTTCCTAGAATTTCAGAAGCTGGAGCCAAATTTTGGAAGTTAGAGCCAAGTCTTCTGATTACTGCCACATTGAGTGAATTTTGGTTCCAGTTTGAACGTTGAGAACCGTTGTAAAGTCAATGTAGCTATTGTACTTGATCCTTAATTTTCACAATTGATAGACGGACTCTCTCAAATTATCAGAAAGTCAAGGCTTTGGATTTTGCTCATATTTTGCATGAATTTTGGCCAAAAGGATAATAGTTGATGACCGTTGTGGTTTAGTGGATGTTGCTCATTGAATTTTACAACTGATTCACGAATTCACATGGATGGACTCTCTCGATCTTTCGGTATAGACAAAGAGACTCATTCAATCTAAGAGCTCACTCGATCTTTCAGTAAGGACGGAGACTCATTGGATCTTAGGACTATCTTGATCTTTCAGTAAGGACAAAACTCATTCGACCGAAGGACTCACTGTAACACCCCATCTTGTCACACTCAGATTATCGCGTAAACCTCCTAATATTCGTATTAATAACGCAACAGATTTCATACAAAAGTTGGTGTGACCGTTGTTAGTCACCCACATGACTAACTAGGCTTACTACATCACCCAGTCTCCAGTTACGATCTGATCAACCAAAATATACCGAACATAAGAAATTACAACATTTCACCAAAATATACAAACCGAGTTTAAAGTATCTCAACCTCAAACATTGTTTACTAACAACTTCAACTATCTACAATGGGTGTACATGCACAACCCGTAAACAAAAGGAATACCCATAACAAGTCTACTCGCTCCTACTATCAAGGCGGGTTTTCTTTGGACGTTTACCTGAAAAGTAATATGGGTGCCCCGAGGGGCTCAAACAACTTCACTGGTACGGTTAACGTGTAGCCCCCAAGCTAATGGGGCTACGCACGACTATTTTGTCATAAACATGCGATTGATTATTCATACAACATTGATAAGAAGTACGATAAACACAACACAATCATATGAATCATCCATAGCTCAAACAGTTCAAATGACGTAATGAACGTCCAATAAGTAAGCGAGTTAGATTTTTTACTCCTTAAGTTGAGAAACATTTAATTCTCATCTCAAACTTCATCTGAAATAAGTCAACCATTCTTTAATTAGATTCGGTTATACTTAGTTCCATTGTTTATTTTTGTCGGGTCAAAAGTCACCCTAGCCAACGGCCGAGAACTGCACTGGTTGAATAAACAATAATTCTCAAATTAATTGGAATTTAGGTAGATCCCACCACACCATCTTAATCTGGCCTCCAACCTCAAACAGTAATTCAAGGTGGTTGAGTCTGTTTGTCGACTCTAGGCAACACATTATAGACGAGTCTCAAATGGAAGTCGGTTCTGATACAGATACCGACCTCCTACTTCATACATGCATGCCCGGAGTCGGTCCCGGATTCTTCACCCTCCAAGTTCATTTAGTAGAAGTCTTGAAGACAAAGTTTTATTAGTTAAACCTTTTATGGGTATTAACTAACCAATAACGGGGAGTATTTTATGTTCTTACACAAATGTTCATTAAACATAGTTAGTAAGTAAGCTCAAAGGTAAGTTGTGTTAGTGTAATACAAACACACAACAAATACAATAAACCGGTTGCATGCTTTATCTTGTTTAGTCAGAACACATAAACAATTAGCACATAAGCTGAGGGACACCTCGTTAGCAAGCAAGCTACAAGAAAACCATATCGTTCACCGTTGGTCGTCGATTGACTATTCTCCTCTGAAGTTCCACTTAATCAAACCCTAAAACATTCATCGAATCAGGTGGTTAATTCCTTTTAATTAACCTAGCTTATTTAATCATTAGTAAGTTGCACCGGCAAGAAACACTAGAAGCAACCAAACTATAAACGGGGTTAAGAGTTAGCAAAAACAAAATCAAAGGAGAACTTGACAAATTAAAATAAAGGAAAATGAAAGAAATTCATCCAGGTTGCCTCCCGGGAAGCTTCCATCTTTAAGATTTGGCTAACCATACCACATTGAAGTCCTACAGGATCGAAAATGAATGGTGAAGTGGGCCTCAACGAATGGGTTAGGCGGACGTCATTTTTCTTTGAAGAACGGCCCAAAAATTGAGGTTGATGATCTTTGGTGCGAGGATCATCTTGTGGTGGAGACTCCTCTTCAAATTTAAGGATGAAGACATCCTTATCTTCGTTGAGCAGTGCAGGGAGAACTCTAGGGCGGACTTTGTCTTCAAACTCTGGTCCCGGATCAAATGGGAATGTGGCCTTCACACTTAGCGGGTGGACTTTATGTTTCCACCTTACATCATTGTTGCACAGGTGGGGGAGGCCTTGATCCTTCAGATGAAGATCAAAGTTGAGTGGCTCTTCCTTCTCAGTTTTAAGGTTGCAGTAATCCTCGTCTTTGGGGTGTGGCTCGTAGGGAAAGTCTTGATGGACATCAACTTTAGAGGGAGATGGCTCCTCGAAGTCAATGATGGCACTCTCCTCTGATGACTCGGAGGGAGACGATGGCTCCTCCTTCTCAAAGTTGAGGATGTAAGCATCCTCAGTGTCTTGGTAAAGCACACGGGGGCAACCTATATAATAATTAACTTTAGAGGGAACAAGGGACTCCATGAAGTCAAAGTGGGAACTCTCTCCTGATGAGTTGTCTTCATAATCAAGTTGGTGTTTGTTTGGCGGTGGAGTTTCTGATTCACTTAAAGGAGGAGAGAGAGAGGCAACTGAAGTCTTCAAAAGGTTGTTCCACCTCTTTAATTGTTTCGGTAACACCCTAATCTTAAACCTGTAATGACGTCATAACCCGTAGCTTAATAAATAGCAAATCGCAGCGGAAAATAAAACTATCTAACCTTGGTGTTACACGCCGTCACTCACCCTTGTGAGTAACAAGGCATCCTTACTCTTTCCAACATTACAACTTCTAACGCTGTGATGAACAGATACTGAGCACTCTACTTATTACAAACCAAATCCAACTAGATGAGCAACTAGATGAAATACAACAGATTCCAAAATATGCTACATAACAAATCCACAAGTGTTTATAAAAACACAGCAGCTACCCTGTCCCCGCACTCCGGCTTGTGTTTTCTTCAGGGACCTGAAATGTTTGGCCCAATGAAGGGCTCAGCAAACTATGCTGGTATGCTAAATGTAGTCCTAAGTCTTCTAGATTCCTTAAGTCGTTTTAGCCATCTTGATATTAGATTCTTTACATGAAATACCGGTTTATAATGATAACAGTAACAACTGTAAACAATTAACAACCACATAATAATCCACCTGTAAACACCAGTGTACAATAGTACACAATACCAATAACCACACAACAATAGCCCATAGCAATAACCAATAATCATACATTAACACACCTTAACAATAACCAAACAAGATACACGTATTATACTGCACTTGTTAGTTAGTCACTTGGCTCTTATTCTGAAAACCAATCATTTAACCTTTTCCAATTAATTTCCATCTCAAGTGTCATGTTAAGACAAACCTTTAATAACTTTTATTAATGGACAGTGTGTCCCCTGGGTTCCAGAGGAACCGTTACCAGCTGACCTTATGGCCCTGGATAATTGACCGATCCGGTCGAACCTGTGCACCAACGGCAGTGCCCTCCGCCATCCCCGAATGTGGCTGATGGATTTCCTTGAGTGACTCCCCATTGAAGTCCCTCGTAGTGATCACAATGCGCAACCAGAATGTCGGAACAGTCTGGATTCCTCTCTTAATACATTAGCTCTTTTGTCAGTGGTACAATAACCAATATTTGAATTCAGACCATAATAATTGACCATTTGTTAGGCTAAATAATGCCTAAGGGTCTATTAATCTTTTCCAGCTCAAATGTATAAATCCCCGGTCACAAAACATTCGCGATAAATACAACACAACAGTATAAACAATACATTCACCACCACGTACACATAAAATCATAGATATCGCTCTTGATAATTAAACATATAATGTCTGGACCTCAGGATAATCCTTAGGACATTCAGACCACACAATTAACATACCGTTCACCGTGACAACAGCTAGCTTGACAGTTCACGCTCTAGTAACCTTTCCCGTACGCTGTTATTTATACATACAATAACGGTAATATAATATGACTATCACTAATATTACAGTACTGTCTTTGTATAGTTTTATTCTCGTCGTATAATAACTTTGTATATTATTTATTTTCCCCTGTTATTTAACAGTGGTTCTAGATAACCACCAGTTCCTTATTTTATGTGAAACTCACATGTGATAATATTTATTTATTATTTGTACGGTACATCTTTATCTTATTAATTATTTACTTATAATTATTTCCACTTCTCATTTATATTATACGATTGGTCATTTTTTATATACCAAAATTTTTTATAAACTTTATTTATATTCCTTATATACCATAATACATTATATTACCTAGTTTCACTTCTTGCCTTATAATTACAAAACCAACCTTATTAATGGTACTTATATATTATATCCGACAACTTAAAATTACTAAATAAGCACATATTATTTTCCGGTAACCATGATTGATCCCGTTAACTTTTACAACTTACAATATCCATACTTTCATAATTTATTAAATACCCTTATAATTTCGAAAATTGTAAAACAATTATATTAACTTCTATAAATGCCAAATAACCTTATAACTTTTATATTACCAATTAAGCTCATAAGCTTTCGGTTTATTCATATAGTTTTCTTTATTAACACTTTTAACCCAAAACTTTATATAAGTTACATATTAACTTATAATCTATAGTTTAAATATTTTATTTCTTAAATAACCAAAGTAACTCATCTTTTCTTAAACTGCATTTTCGCCCACATTAATTTTCTATCTTTTATATACTTCCATAAAATTACATATTCACCCCAAAACTCTTATAAATTAATATTTTATGTCATAAATCATTTTATCCCAAAGTTTTTGGTCAACACTTTGACCAAGACTTAATTTCATAATTAATACTTTAATATGCCCATAAATCATATGTAATTCGGTTTCACTCCCAAACTTCTCAATAATTATAAAATAGTCCCAACCTTTATAAATTGCTATTTAAACACTTAAACACTTATTTAAATTCACCAAATTCATATATTATTCCAACCTTATATTACAATATATACACCAAACAACTCCTTAAGTCCTCGGTTTTTATTATTTGTACTCCAAACTTTTCAAATTTACATTTTAAACCACATAACTTAATAAACTAGCCATATAAATACTTGTAGCTATTTTTAATACTCCCAAATTTATAATATAATTAATATATCTTATATATTTCGAAAATCACCATTTAAGCTTTTAAACTCTCGGCTTTAATTTCATTTTATTATATAGTTTTCAAAACTTGATTTAAACCTTATATAAATACATATAATGTATATAAGCCATATAACACTTCCTAAAATTAAGCTAATGACTTAGAATGTTTATAAAACTCAAAATAGGACATTTAATCCTCAAATATTTCGGTTTGTATATATATTGCATCTTAATTTATTTTTTTGTGACACATATTTATACCTTAAGGTAATAATCTTACCTTATATGTTATAAATTATTTTCTTGCCATTATACCCATGTATTTTCGGCCTTAATTATTTGGGGGTCATATAAATTTTTATACCAAAGTTTGAAGCTTATTCAAGTTTAAACTCAATAAACTTTAATTAAATAAACTTACCCTTAATCAAGACAATCTTTGTACTTGATTTTTTCCTTGAATTCCAAGCTCTCCAAATGCTATTTTGATGAAGGTATTTTCGGCCTCCTTATACACATGTTGGAGATCTATTTGTTAGACTTCTAACAAGAATCTATAAATAACACTTGTAGTAATTTACAAGAGTTTACCTTAGGAATTTATCAAGGTATTATTGATAGCCTTGGGATGGTTGTAGAGTTAGATTCCTTCATGAAATGATGAAGAGAAACAAGGTTTAGAAGCTCATAATTTTCTGAGATAGGTTAAGGAACTCGTTTAGGATTTTCACCATAACTTACCAAAATTTCAGATTGCGCACTCTCTACGGTTTTTGTCACCCAGAGCTGAAATGACCACGAAAATTTATGATCCTTATATGTATGGAAAGCTAATTCAAAGAGGAACAATTTGGTGTTGAGAAGATTTTGAGAAAACTTACGAAAAATTCAGAAACTCCCGAGATGAGACCTATTGAACAGATTTTCTGTTGTGAACCACTTCGCCTTCTTTTGTTCACCCAGAACGGAATACACCATGAAAATTAATGATCTTTATATGTATGGAAGCTAATTCGAAGAGGAACAACTTTGATGTTGGTAAGATTTCGAGATATCTTACTGAAAATTACAGAATTGCTCCCGAAGTCAGACCTCTTGTACAGATCTGCTACTTGATTCTTGTTTTGTAGAATTAGCTAGGAATTTTGACATAAAATAGAGTTCGGACTTAAACCTCCATTGTTGGAGCTTGAAGCTAGGAGAAGAAGAAGAAAAAGAGGGCAAAAGATAGCTTACCCAATCGGCCAGAGGTTGGGCAAAGAAGAATGAAGGGCTACGTGAGGTCTTAAGGTAAGATAGGCAAGGAATCAAGTTGAATTATTTTGACACAATTATTGTCTAATTGATTAGTCTTTCTTTTATTTATTAATTTGGTATTTAGCTCAATAATATTGCCCATCAATCAGACATGAATTCGGCTGGGATATAGAAGAGAATGGAGCTTATTTTGACAATTGCAAGAAGAAGACAAGGAGTAATATAGGTAGGTATTTCTTTTGATTTTTCTAAGACAATTATGTGTCATTTATTGTCTTCTTCCTTAATTACTTACGGTAGTACAATGTGTAGATGTTCACTGATTTTGCTTGATTAAAAGGCAATTAACATGCTAGGTAGCTAGGCTTTTACTTTGAATTTTACAAGGCAATTAAAGTCTCCTTTTGCTTGTTGGAATCGGTACTAAGGGCTGCTCCAAGACAATAAATCTTTGTTGTATTAGGCAATAGATTAGACATAGTTAGGTGTGTGTTTTATTGACCAACAAATTAAGCATTCAACCTTCTTTTCCCTTGTCCAAAATCGGCTGCCATTAGTAGTATAGGACAACTAGTTTTTGTTTGTGTTAGGCAATTAGTATAAAGTAGTCCTAGGCTTTGTCATTTTATGTAATTAAATTCCTATAGCTTGTTTAACTAATATTTTCTTCTTCTCTGCAGGTCATACGTGAATGGGGGTTCACATGACTGATTTAAATGTTACATCTTCATATAATATATGCTAGGTGAGTCACATTAGTTATAAGACAATTTTATTACATAAACTAGCAAATACCACCTTACTCACGCATGGAGTGGGGATCAAATGAGATTAATTTTTCATTTGATTTTTGTTACACTATATTGTACTAAGACCATACTAATATGTGTAATAGGTTCCAGTATTTAATTGGTACATTTTTATTATGATAAAAGATGAAAGTTTTAAGGTAAAAATGCTGATTTTAGGTACCTTTTTGTCCTAAAAATCGCCCCTATGTAAACTATGAGTTTAGTACTGCCATCAATTGATTTAGATGGTCATTTTATCCACTTTTAAGATTACTAACTCGTGCTCCTCAAAAGCTTTAAGGTAATTGCGTAAAACCATTTTTGTGACACCCGAAGGTGCGTTTTTGTGCTTTAAGGATTTTTCTGGGAATTAATTAGTCGCTATGACTTCGAAGTGTTTATCGACATTATTTATAGTCAATAATAATATATAAGGTGTTACATTAATTATATGGGGTTATATAAACTTGTAACTCAATTTTTCGGGTTAAAGGGGCACTCCCGAAGTAAAAGGAGCGTTAAGACATTCCCCCCGAGCTCTTTGTTTATTTTTGAAGAACTAGCTTGGGAATCCTCTTTAGAATAATTAATAATGATTTTAGGAACTCTAAGAATAATTTATATAGGGGTTCGTGCCACCTTGGCACTCCTCCTAGGCGTTCCCGGACCTTTATGGGACCCACATCGGAAACTTCCGAGAACTTTGTATTTTTACTCAGTTCTAACTGAGAACTTGTATTTTAAAGATCATAAAATGATCCTTGGTTAAATTTGTATAATGTCCATAGCTTATATAATTGTTTAATTTAAGGTCGGGCTTTTAACGCTCGTTTCTGACCTTAAGGAGTTTTGGTGCGTTTTTAACGCCCAAGTGCTTATATACTTTCTTAGGGTTTAATAATCCCCCAAATAATATTTATCATTCCTCAAATAATATTTATTTACTTATATTTAATTATTTAAATGTTAGGGGTATTTCAGTTTCGCTCTCAAGTTCTTGCACAAATTGATCTAGCCTTGAACGTTCATGTTGATGGTCCTTGCTCGGCTAACATTGACTCTGCTGATTGGTGCGCAAACTTGATGAAAGTGATGAAATCCTCCATGAGAGCCTTCAATCTTGACATTGCAACTGGACTTTGGGAATGCTCATTGTCTCCTCCACATTCTTGGCATACTATCCATGGGTTGGTGACTTGTGTAAACTCATGATAATTCTCCAATCCGGTCGGTCTACTCCCATCTGGTTGGTATCTTGAGATAAAATTTGTCATCATATCCTCCAACCTAGAGCTTCCAACCTGACAATGAGAGTTATCATGGTTTCCACCGCATCTTTGACACACAAACCATTGATTGTAGTTATCTTGGCCATAAGAGTAGCCATCCTAACCTCCAGCTAGATCGTAATAACCATTCATTATAGTTAAGTTCCTACCAAGAAAAGAATAAAATTATACACAAAAGGGAAAATAAAATAAATGAAAAATTATGCACAAAAACTAAAAAGATAATTAATCAAATGGTTGGACTGAAGTCCCCGGCAACGGCGCCAAAAACTTGTTAAGCAAAATAATGGTGAAACTATCTTGTTAACTATGGGAAATGAACCTAATCATTGTAGTACAACAAGGTCGTATCCATAGGGACTCTGTAACTATCTAGTTAATTATCTGCTTAGTAAATGTGCAAGAGTATAAACAAAAGTGCATAAATATAAATTGGGGGTTTTGAGTTTTTTGGTTGTAATTGGAGATATAAAGGAAAACAATAAAACTAAACTAACTAAACTAGGATAGATGTAGCCCGGGATGGATATTTGCACCATCCTCCCCTTACTACCGATTGTTGACCCTTGAACTTATAGCCAACAACGGGAACACTTAATTAATTAGCAACCTAATCTAGACATACTAATCCTAACCAATTTAATCGGAACTTTTCAATCAGGTAAGCCCAAGGTCAATTGATAGCATTAAGCTCAAGTTCCCCTAAGGTTGCAATATAGTATAATACCAAAATCATTGAATTAGAGTACATTGTTCTAGTCTCCAACGATTTAGGTTTCTATCTCAGAATCACATTTTGATAGAATCCCACAATAATGCTAAACTAATTGGTAGACCAAACCAACCAATTTAACACATAGATGACAAATTGAGAAAACCCTAAACAAATCCTCAAATTATGAGTGACAAGTTTAAGAATCATAAATACCCAATAATCATCTTCATTAAGCTCAAAGAACTAAAATAAAGCACAAATAAGTTCAAGGTTCAACAATGGAGTTTTATGGATTTTGGAGTAAAATCCCCATCCCAAGCTACAAGGGAGGTTAAGCCTCCATTAGAGCATAAATGAGAGAGAAAGGAGAAGAAATAGCCATGGGAGGTTGAAGAAGAGCTTCAATGGTGAGGGGGTTCTTCCTCTTCTTCCTCTTTTCTTTTTCTTCTCTTTTTTTCTTCTTCTTCAAAATGTATACTGCCACATATAAAACAACTACAAAACAGTCGGACCAAAACAACCCTGAAACAACCATGCCAAACGCCGACTACATATTTCCAAGTTAATATGATTTAAAATTTTTTATGCCGTGAATAGCAACGTATTTATATATTGTTAAAATCATTTCCACTTTTTTTTTTTTGACATCAGTCCCTTTTTAAAATGATGATCTACTCTTTTAGTCATAACTACGAATATTAAATACAATTTCAAGATGTGAATGAAAGTTTTAAAACAATAATGAATCGTAGAAGTTCTGGTTCAAATTTAAAAAAAAAAAACCGTAGAAGTTCATGCCAGTGCGGCGGTCCTTTATGCTCAACTAGGTTTTCGCCCGATAACTGCAGCGACGCGCGGACTAATGCCCGACAGACCTGTTATCGGCTAGAACTATCTCTTCCGAGCAACGGTCCTCAGATCAGCTCAGCCCAGCCCCTGTAGTGCCATCCTCGTCGGAGAGTGAGAGACTGACAAAGAGGAAAAGAGCGGTGTACGGAATCAATGGCGTCGAAGTTAGGCCTCGCCGGCGGCATACCCGAAAGAAGAGTGAGGCAGATTTGGGATGCTGTCGACTCTCGCCAATACAAGAATGCTCTCAAGTTGTCATCGTCTCTTCTCACCAAATACCCCAACTCCCCCTATGCTCTTGTATGTGTGCTCTTCCCTCAATGCTCTTTATTCAAGATTTATCCAAACGAGGAAGTAGAATTGTGTGAAAATATCAAATTGCTAAACATTTCTTAGTCGACTGAGCTAATTGATTAATCCTTTCTTATTATGTTTGGTTGCTGGCATTGGATTCTGCTGATCTTTTTGAACTATACAAATTCCTCTAGCTGTACATCCACTCTGCTGTTTATCAAGACGGTGTCCTCCACAATTCTTAATCTTCAATCTTTCTTTTCGGACTAGTGTAACTGTCTTAACGGAGAATTTGTGTGTAGGCATTGAAAGCTGTCATCTTAGAAAGGATGGGAAAACCAGAAGAAGCGCTTTCCACCTGCTTGGAAGCTAAGGAGATGCTCCATAAAACTAACTCGTTTATTATGGACGATCTTACTCTCAGTACCATGCAGATTGTCTTCCAGAGGCTCGACAGAGGTCTGTGATGGCTTTGGTCTTTCGCTTGCTTTTGTTAAAATGATCAGCTTCGTCTTTTTCCTTTTATTCTTGGTCCGGCGTGTTAATATTCGTCCATTCTTGGGGCAGTGGACTTGGCCACGAGCTGCTATGAATACGCCTGCGGCAAATTTCCTACACATTTGGAGTTAATGATGGGCCTTTTTAACTGCTATGTTAGAGAGTATTCTTACGTCAAACAGCAGCAGGTTGTTAATTATGAATTTATATTCTGATTTAACAAATACAAGGTGGATATTCAGTTGCAGTGAAAAGTGTGATTCTGCATTACATTCCTCTATCCTGATCTCTCTTTCTTGTTCCATGTCAGACAGCCCTTAAAATGTACAAAACTGTTGGTGAAGAAAGATTCTTGCTCTGGGCAATATGCAGTATCCAGTTACAGGTCCCAACTCTTTTTTTTTACTTTGCATTTTCTGTCTGCTTAATTGACTACGCACCTTGAATATGGTTCAGTTCTCAACTTTGCAGTTTGCACTTAATAGTTTCAAAAGCAGAATAGTATCAAAATTTTACTGTCTTAATTTCACTTCAGAAAGTTATCAAGAAAAGTATTTTGTCTACTTTGGCTTTCGTTATTCCTCTACGTTCTTTATCAATGTCTTTACATCTTGTAACTGAATGCACTATGGTCATCCTTCTTGTTTTATATTATTCATCTGAACTCTTACAATCCGCTAGGTATGTCACGGTCAAGGAGGAGAAAAGTTGCTAGTTTTAGCAGAAGGCTTGCTAAAGAAGCACATTGCTTCTCATAGTTTGCATGAGCCTGAAGGTACCGCATGGACACCTATACTCGTTTTGTTGTATTTCCTTTATTTCATTAGGACAATGCACTGAGTTGCTGAATGCTGCAGCTCTTATGATATACTTGTCTGTGCTAGAACAGCAAGGCAAGTATAGGGATGCCTTGGAAATTCTATCCGGAAAGTTTGGATCACTTTTGACAATTGAAGTTGACCGGCTTTTGTTACAGGTAATGCCGGTTCTCTCTCTCTTTTTTTTATTCTGCGTTTTTAGATTGCTGAGTCAATACTCAAGAAAAAGTAGAAGTTTCGTCAAACAGTATGGAGTAGAGGCTAGAGCTGTTTCTTTCTGGCATTTGAATAGTCAATTACTTTCAGATGTTTAACATAAATTTGGGATGCATTTCAGCCAAATATAGCAAAAACTGCAGTTTGGGCATTAAGATTTTTTTTTAAATTCGATATATTTCTTATTAAGGTATACTCGTTCAATTAAGCTGGCAGGGTAGGCTTCTTGCTCGTGCGGGTGATCATGCAGCTGCCGCAAATGCATTCAAGAAGGTCCTTGATTCACGGTATGGATTAATTTGTAAGACTTGCAGTTTGTTTGAGCTTCACATACAAATGTTTTGTATCTCAGCACTTGCATTCTGCTTCGGGATTCAGCTGGTTGATTCTTGGTTCAGCATGGTTTAGGACATTTGAACTCCTGAAATTTTTGTTCTGATTGCTTTGTAAGGTTATGTGATATATGTACAGCACCAAAGTATTTATGCTAGGTACTTGTGGATACATGCTCTTTGATACATAATAGTAATCAAGACCTTTCTGCTGGGTCTATTTCCCCCTATTTTCTTCCATGTGATTTGTTTCTAATGTCATTGATGTAATCTATCTCTATCCTTGCAGCCCTGATGACTGGCAGTGCTTTCTACAGTATCTTGCCTGTTTACTGGAGGATGATCAGAGTTGTTGCAATGGCCTAACAGGTGACCCGGCCCATCCCCCAAAACTGGTGGCACTATGCTCAGATGTTACCATTGATACGGTGCGTATTATATTTACTTTTTATGCCTGCTAAATAAAACTAGTTGGGTTAGTATCTTTAGATCTCCTTCCGATATCTGATTGATTTGCGCTACCCATTGTGTTGCAGTTAGATTCTCGGATGTCAGATGCCACTGATTTTGTAGATAAATTGCAAGCCATAACCAATGGTGATCTTGTCAGGGGTCCTTACCTGGCTAGTCTTGAAATAGAGAGGAGAAAATACTTGCATGGACGGGTTGACAAGAAAAAGTTGGTTGATCTCTTGGTGCAGTATTATTCCAGGTACCAGTTAACATTTGCTTCTCTTGTTGTGTTGTATGGTATGGCTAGTAAGTAAGGCTTCTAATGGTGAATCTTACAGCTACTTGTTACTAGCTTTTGGTATTGCTGACCAGTGAGAACTAGCTGAATCACTTATATTCGAGCTCACATGCGCAAGTTTATAGTTAGTATGATACCATTGTATAAATTACCTTTGGGTGGCTGACACTGCTAGTTGGTTTGCTTGTGTTAGTTATTCATTACCTTTTCTTTGGGAAGACAAAAAACCAAGTAAACTTTGCGGAATCGAGGATACATGGCTGAGGATTCTCTGTTTTTACTTATGTAGATTTGGCCATCTTTCATGCTTTTGCTCAGACGTTGAAGTGTTTCTTGAAGTCTTAAATTCTGAAGAGAAGACATTCTTTTTGGAAAAAGTAACGAGTGATACTTCGTCCTCTTCAGCCCACCCAATAAGATCACTTGGCAGTTGCATTACACTCCAAAAAATTCAGGAGCTTACTGGAAATCACTATAAGCTCTCTGACACTGGTTCGTTCCAGAGCTCTTGTATGCTTTTATTGTTACACACTGTGGTGAGATTCTCATGAACTGATATAGTTGAATCTTTGTTATTTGTCATGAACCTTCCAAGAATGTCAAGAGATAGTGGCAGTTAGTTTAAACACATGAGAGTGGTTTCTTTCTTTACATGTTTCTTGTTTCTTATAAGAAGACTGTATGCAACATACCCCACCGAAGGGAGAGTTTCAGATATAGTCAGTCTTCTGTCAGTATGGGGTTGATTTACACTGATTCGAACATCTCACTTTAACTGCGGGTGAAAATGAATTATTCTTGTATTTGTTGATCATGCTGCAAGTCTTAATACATTAGACTCCAAAACTTGCTGCGGCTAAGAGTTTACATTATGCGAGACTTTTTGGAGCTGTATTCTCAATTAAAAAAAAGCTTCATAACTTATTGCCTGGTTACTAAGTGCTGAGAATTTGTCTGCTGTTCCTTTTACCAGAATTGGAGCAGTCTATTTTGAAGATGCTTGATATGTACTGCAGAAACCTTCATCTCTCCAAGGACCTAGATCCACAAGAGAACATGCATGGTGAAGAGCTCTTATCGATGGCTTCCAATTTGTTGGTTCAGGTAGAAGTTGAAGTATATTGTAGTTTAATTGTAGTTTGAAAGCTGAATAGCTCATATATGCTCCTTTTAATGCCCAGTTATGGATCCTCAATTATATTTTCTGTTCTTTTTCTCTTGAACTAGCTGTATTGGCGCACCAGGCATGTTGGGTATTTGCTGGAGGCTGTTATGGTACTGGAATTAGGATTGACTATCAGGAGGTCAGTTTTTTTGTCAGTAACAAAGTGGTTGATTCTTTTCTAGAAATCCGGAGCATCATTTAAAATCACTCTCTTTTTCTTCTTGCTAACATCAGTCATGGCTCTTTTACCAGTTGGGGTGAATATTAAGAAAACAATACTTGTATTAATGAAATTGAGTGATCCGTACTATCTTCTGTTAGGATATGGGGGAGAATAGACTAGTTTGTTAAGGGTATCCCTGTAATAGTCTACCCTATGTTAGTCTTGGGCTATATAAGAAGGATACATCATACTAGGGAAGGCATCGATATATTGTAAAGAAGTTTGGTTGGCCTCTTAGGAGGATTTTGGGGGAAATATCGGCTGTTTCCTATCAAAGGTATCAAAGTTGCTTCCTTGGGCACTGGCTGATGAATGGTTTCTACGAGAAGCAATTCACACTCAGTGATGGAGAATCTGGAGCATGAGCAGGCAGCGATCCGACTACAGCTTTCTGGCCTCCACAAGTTGGATAGTCTTGCTACAACGGTGGGAAACTTGGTCATGGTGGTCTCTTCCCTTCAGAAGGAACCACATGAGGCTGTTGGAGACAATACCGGTAGGCGCATGAACGACAGAAAGCACTAGGATAGGAAGGAGATCAAGATTTGCAAGATTGAACTTCTCGTATTTGTTGGGGACGATCCACATGGGGAGATTTACAAGGCATAAAACAAGAATCATCAAATTCTCAACCCTAGGCTCCCGTTCAACGGCGATTGATCCGGTTTTGGTGCGGCGTCAACATCGTCTTGGTGGGCCAAGACCGACGCTGCGACCGGTGGGGGGGGGGGGGGGTCTAGGGCGAGTGAGACTATAGCATTCAAGTCATTGTCTGCCCATTCTTCTCACGTGGTGGTTTTGAAAACTGTAATTCCAGATGGCTCGTTGTCTTCTTCGTAGAGTCGCCCATCGGCATCGATGTTTCATAGAGTTCCTGACACTAAGATGCAGAGAAAGAAGACTTTAGGGCTCTGTTTTCGTTGTGGGGAGAAGTGGAGTAAATCGCATAGATGTAAAACTTCAGGGGTGCAGGTGTTGTTAACCGATGATGGTGGCGGTCAGTGGGAAAAGCTTGGTTGATCGAACAAACCAGATAAGAAAGTGGGAGATCAGTTGATGCCATGATTGACATGAATGTTAAGTTTGTGTTTAAGATTGAAGACTCAAGAATTAATGTGATGACAAAGGAATCAGAGTTAGAGGATTCAATTGCTTTAATTACCATGGACATGGTGTTGCTTAAGACAGCACAAGGAAATAGAAAGGGGTGAAGAAAAAAAGTGAAGTCGCGGAAGAGAGAATGGACCACAAGAGCAGGGAAAATTGAAGGTAGATTTATCCGAATGAAGAGAGTGAGGAGGAGGTGGGTATAGAAAAAGAAAAAAAGAAAAAATTACATCCCCACCCATGATGTTTAGTGATATTACACAGCCCACTCATGAGATTTCAAAAATTACCTTCCTCACCCATGTGATTTTCCTCGTTTTTATTTGTTTTTTCTAATTTTCGTTCAACTTAGGAGATGTTTAATTGTTGTCCAAAATTTTTGAAGCTTTACATGGATGATGCTAAGGTGTTATATTTTGGTCCAATGTCAAATCTAAAGTTTTTTTAAGCTCACACATGACATGTGAGACCCAATGAATTTTCATTAGGTCTCACACATCACATATGAGCTTAAAAAACTTTGGATTTTGCGCTGGACCAAAATATTACATCTTCATCAATTTTGGATAACATTTAAGATCTCATAAGTTGAAAAAAAGTTGAAAAGTTGTTGGATGTAAAACATGGGAAATCAGATGGGTGGGGAAAGTAATTTTTGAAACTTCATGGATAGGGGTGTGTAATTTCATAAGCAGTTCTTTGATTGCTCGTGGTTTATCGCCAAACGTCATGGGTGGGTCATGTAATTTCCCAAAAAAATAAAGATTTTCATCATACATGAGAATTGTTAACCCTATCTCGTCTTCAGTTCCAATATCATGTCGCACTTCAAGATGCGACAGTCTATCATGGCGGTATTGTTCCAGACTGCTAGAAGTTCCTCTTTTGCTCCACTTTGAGGACATGGGGGGGGGGGGGGTGATGTTAGGATCTGGGGGAGAATAACTAGCTAGTTAAGGGTATTCCTGTAATTGTCTACCCTATGTTAGTCTTGAGCTATATAGAAGGATAAATCCTACTATGGGAAGACATTGGTACATTGTGATCAAGTCTAGTTGACCTCTTAGGAGGATTTTGGGGGAAATATCGGCTGATTCCTATCATCTTCATACACTGATTATTTTTCAGCTTTGAAGAGGTAATTGTATTCTTGGAAGAGCTCACATCATTTGATTTTGTGGGGGGTGTTTCTTCGCAGATATGTATGGCATTACAAGATACTGTTGACTCACATATATAGTACTCTTGGCGCCCTTCCAGCAGCCTATGACTTGTAAGTATGATTCATCTTTCCTCTCTACTTGATTAAAGGTCGTCTCCTTGCAGAACTGAAGCTGTAATTATGTGGAAAGCCCTCTTTCTGGTCCTATTGCCTCTGCACCTATGAAACTATCATGTCTTTTGTATAGGTATAAAACTTTGGATGTGAAAAACATATTGATGGAATCTGTGACACATCATATTCTACCTCAGTTGTTGGTATCCACATTGTGGGCAGATTTGGATGTTACCTTAAAGGACTACCTCAAGTTTATGGATGACCATTTTCGAGAATCTGCAGATCTTACTTTCCTTGCTTATCGCCATCGAAACTATTCAAAGGTATCCGTAGCAATTTAGTTTGAAGATGAAAAAAATTTAGAAAACTGTTTAATCCTATTCTCAGCAGTGACTTGATGTTGACAGACCGCTCGGGGGTGGGGGCATTGATTTCTCTTTTGAGTAGGTACTTTGTAACAATAACTATTATTTATATACAATCTGTATTGCTAAATTCATTGTTACGGCACAGGTGATTGAGTTTGTGCAGTTTAAAGAGAGATTACAACACTCTGGCCAGTATTTGATGGCAAAAATTGAAGCATCTCTTCTTTGTTTAAAGAAGGGAAACAGCATTGAGGAGGAAGAGGTACTTTAGCTCTAGATATCTAGTGCCCACTTTTCTAGTAGTCTAATTCACACCCGTTTATAACTTTGGCATTTTTTTTATTTTCATCTGTGGTTAGTCTGCCCTTGCAAGCTTAAGCCATGGAACCACGGCTCTTGAATTAGCAAGTGATGCCACATGCAGCTCTTTGACATTTAATGAAGATTTACGGACAAGGCCATGGTGGACACCAACACCTGCAAAGAATTATCTTTTAGGTACCCATCTGACGTTACTATTCCTCTTGGTTTTCTGGTCATAAAATATCATTTATCTCGAGTGCATGGGTATATATTTAGCTGTTTTGATTAGGAACTGCACTTGTTTTTGTTTTTCTCTAGTAAGTTTGAGTATGTGCGTAGATTTTGCCTAACATATGCAACTCCTATTTAATTCTAGGAAGCCTGTTGAGAGTGAAATATGTCTAGTGTCTGGTCTAATGGGATATAACTACAATTGCAGGATCATTTGAAAATCTTCCCTGGCTAACACGGGAGGAAATGGTATGTATCTCCTTGATCTGAGTTTACGCTTTCTTGATCAGCAGACCTACTTGATCTGACGGATCTTTATTTCTGCCATGTGTTGTTGCAGCAAGAATCTAGCAATGGCTGGGAAATCAATGTGAAAAAATCCATTAAAAAGCGATCTCTTCTTCCTAGAATGATTCATCTTTCTCTTCAGTGTGCCTCTGCTTCAGCAAAGGAGAACAATAACGAGGCTAATGGATTCACCTGTGATCCCGATCTCTTTATAGAGTTTAAATCTCTGTTGGAACAGTATGCAGGAGCTCTGGGAGTAACTCTGAATGATGCGATAGGGATTTTGATGGAGGTTTCCAAAGGACAGAAGTCACTGGAGGTATGATTGGACTTGTATTTTTCCTTGTTCTATGGAAGGAATTTGTTTCAGTTTTCAAGGATGGTTCGTGGTGTTAATTTGTTAGAAAAATATTGTGTTACAGGCGTTTGGGTCAGACATGGTAGATTGGGTAAACTTGGCCGTGTTCACAAATGCCTTGACTTTGCTTAGCAATGACCATGGATTGCCGTTGAAAGGAGAAAGTCAGTCTGCTTGGAATTTGCCAACCACTGTTCTAGAATCCTCTATTGTACAAAAGGTCACTACGAAGACCGATGTGCTTGATTGTTCGCTGCATGGAGATTTTCCAATCTTGGTGCAACTTATTTCAGAATCGCTGGCTTGGCACATTTTCACCATAGAGTCATGTGCACGATCATGCCTTCCATCATCTGGGAAGAAGAAAAAGAAGGGTGGTGGATCTACTACCGAACAAGCCAAATCTGTACTACACAGTTCGCTGCGAGACTCAGTCCAAGCTCTCTGCAGAGTGCTTGATGTGGTAATTAAGTGGTTAAAAGAACAGATTGAGAGAACTGAAGAGGTGGCTTTGGACAAATTGCTCTCCTCTGTGAATCAAGGTGAACCTGATGAAGGTCCCGGACGTGTTTTTAGGTTTTTGAATAATATCGTCTCTGAAGTCAGTGAAGTGGAACTAGGTGATCGAATTGGACCTGCGCTGAAGTCTTGGAATCCGGTAGAAGTAGCGAGGAAGACCATAAGTGGACAGAAAATGAATCTCTCCAATCTTCTGCAGATTTGCAATTCGAAATTGAAGACACTAGAGACTCTGAAGTTTCCAGAATAAGCTGCTCTTGATCGGAGGTGTTGAGAGTTTGGGCTTGTGTTCATATGCGCCCTCCTTACTCTCTTTTTGTGAGGGATGTGATGGTTGGTTTGAGTCGCTTAGAGGAGGTGCTCCATTAAAAAAATATATTTTTGGGACGGCTATTTCCCTGTCATTGTATCGAGGTTTCTTCTGCTGCAGAACTATGTACTACGATTTTGTGGCGTGTGTACATTAGTTTTCACATTGAGGCTTTCTCAACTGTATTGACTTGAGTCTTGTAACTCATTGTAGAATTGTTTGGTGTTCAGCCCAAAACCAACCATTGACCAGCAGGTTCCCCCCTTAAAGGCCTTTTTAAAGCATTTTATTCGTGACTGCCTTCGGCTATATGAAAGACATGAGGATACTGACGAGTAACAACTCGAGTCGTAATATTTGAAAACATACACAATATCTCTAAAATATTACATAACGACTCGTTTCCTATGTATTGTTTTTTTTTTAAAAAGACTCGTTTCCTATATACTTAAAAAGACTTTAAAATTTACTATGTATCTGTATTTCCTAAAATTACTCGTAATAATGATTGTTTTGTCACTGCTATTGTAGATCATGCTATGTTATTTTAGTTATTTGCAGTTATTTTATGATTTTTTCTAAAAAAATTAAATTATTATAAAAATATACATGATAGCCAAAAAAATTATTAGGGCTCAAAAAAACCTTAAAGTACAATAAAATTTAACTTTTTTAAAAATAATAAATTATAAAGAATAACTAAAAAATAAAATTGAAATAAAATTAATAATTTTAAATATAAAACATATACAAAATTTCAACATATATTCTTATATTGAATTAATATTGTTTATAAACTGAAATATATACTCTTCTTTATTATAATTAATCATTATCTAATTATAATTGTAAATATTTTAATAGAGATGAAAAATGATATTAATTGAAGAAAGTAAAAAAAAGAAGGAAAAAAAAATTCATTTGTTTAAAGTTTGATGTATGTTTAATATTTATGATTACTAATTTTATTCTAATTTACATTTTGGTTATTTTTATGATTTTATTACCCTTTTAAATATTTCTATAATTATATATTTTGTAGTATTTTGAGATACTTTTTGAATTTTTTAATAAAATATCTTCAAATAAAAATGTGACATACAATGAACTTGAAGCATGATCTACAATATCAGGAGTAAAATAGTCATTATTCAATTCATTTTACGAGATAGAGATATATTGTAAATGATGAAACTTTTTCATGGGATATGAAGAACGCGTTTCAAAATTGGGTATATGGTGAATTATGAAAATCTTTCGTGGCATATTGTGAATTTTCTCAAACATTTATAAACAAACATGTATTTGGATTTATCAAATTAAATATTTTTTATAAAGAATTATGTGGCACTTTTAATTAGAAATAATATTAAATATTTAATTAAGTATTCATGTATTGATTTAGCTTCTTCAAATTTTATTATAGTTATGGCATGTGTATTTGGATTTATGTATACTCATTATATAAAAAAATATTATTGTATTAAAAAATATTACTATTTAGTAGTTATACACATTTTAAAAGAAACTTTTACATTATTGAGACTTATAAATAATTGTTTTATGACATTATTACCAAAATACAAACAAAATATTAAATATAAAAAATGTATACACATGTTCGAATAAGCTTCTTTTGGTTGTTTCAGAGAAAAGAAAACACAAACTTGTTTAATAATATTGACCGATGAGATTAAAATACTATAAAAGCAAACTGAATCTGTCCATGACAAAAGCAAACTGAATCTGTCCATGACAAAAGGGGTCCATGATAGGATCCCAATTGCACTAGTAGTTGTGTATATCGGTATTAGTTCAATCAGCGATGATAAGGGCGAAATTCCCCCTAAGCTAAATAATCTTAATAAATCATACTTTGTATGGTTACTTATAATATTTGTTAGTAGTTTATTTTCAATAAAATATTGTTCTAAATTGTAAATTTATATTTATAGTTGTAGAAAACGTTAAAAACATTGTTCGTAACTAACTTAATTAACTTATTCTGCAAAAAATGTTACATTGCGGAACAATAATTTTTAGAATAACTACAAACATGTCATATAAAACAACCACCCATTTATACTGTAAAATATAATGAGTACAAAACAACTACAAGTTTATACTACAATACAGTAAAAAAGAGCCATTACAAATAGAGCCTAATGAACTACCTTTTGTAGTAATGAAAATTAATTGCATTCAATCAGTCTAGACAGTATACAACCGATGCCTACTCTATAGTGCTAAAAACAAAATTTCACAATTGTGGTAAGCGTTGAACATGAAGTGCTCAAATAGATTTGCAGTGTATGATTTTCGTGTGATGTACAAATCTCATCACAATGTTGTCTATATCTACTAACTACCAAGCATATGCATTTGTATGTTTTTGGATTGACAATGGCATACCAATCAGTTACAAATTTGATAAAACCACTCCTTTGCAACCCAAAAACTGATAGAATGGTCTTTCTCTAAGGAGCCTGTTCAAGGCAAGCCTGCCTAACCACAATCACCAAAAGGAGTAAACATACTATGTCTTTTTCAGGCTAGCGTACTAGCTACTTATACTACTAAAATGGAAAGAATAGATAAAATAGATATTAACGTTGTAACCGAATTGTATTGCTCCCACTGCTACTGCCAAAAGAGGAATATCTTGCCAGCTGGATTGGTGGTCCTTGTCATCTGTGTTGTTAGTAAGGTGTCACTGCTCACGTTCTCTGCCTGGAGGTTCTTTATGTTCCGCAACAAGGGTTGTTGCAGTATCATTTGGTCACTACATGTTCTACACCATCTAGTTAGTCCCCAACTGCCCTTGATCCTTCCATGGTATTGCTTCATCATCCTCCCCTCGTTAGACTGCCACCTTATCCCCAAGGTGATGTATCAAGAAATTTCATTGGCTCTGAAGAAGTTTGAAGATTTCAGTTGTAGATATTCATGGAGGGAACATGGGTTAGTAGCTTCCGTTTCTGCCTAGATACGGCGATATTGAGCGTTACTCAGCGTGAAAAGCTTATTGCGGTTGTCCATATTTTTTGATTTATTTTAAACTTCCATTTCTACACCTAAGGAGGGAAGAGATAGTGAGTTGATATTTTCGTTTAGCTCAATTGGCCTGGTTGTGTCCCAGTTACAATTCCCATCGCTTATCTCTTCAACTGATCCGTAGTTAAGAAATCCTTTGTCATGTCTCTCTCCTCCACATAATCATTTATCTTTTTTTTTACATATTGTAGAGTGGAATCCACTCTATTGTGGGTGCTCTAGTGGTCTCTAATTTGTCAACTTGAGATTGACATACTATGTCCCTCACACGTGCATCTTGTTTTGATATGTATTTTTATCTAGTTGTTCGCGTTTGGTTTTGGTTCTTCATAGGATTTTAATATCGTTAAACCTTAGATTGAAATTGCATGATTTCTATGTTATTTTGTTCTCAACTTTTTAACTTGTGAATTTTGATTACTTACATTGTTCTAGTTGTGATCATTAATGTACATAAAGTCAAAAAACTTTTGGATAATAACATGCATTACAAAAACTTAGTTAGTAATTTGAAGCATATTAGAAATATATATTACATGAATGCCAAATGTTTTGATTTGTTTACTAATGTTTATTTATTGTTTTTTTCTTGAATGTTTCTATAAAATAATATAAGTCTTCATTCTCCATTTTTACTAAACAAAATAGGACTCAAAATCAAATATTTGTTACAACAAACAAAACAATTAATATTTTAATTTGAAAATGTTTTTTCTTGTCACTTACTGCCACCTCCTCCTTTCCATATTTGCTTGAATGATCGGGTGTGTCCGATCTGGGTTTCGTCTCCTCCCCGAAGATCCAAATGTTCCGTGTCATGGATTTTGCATCATAATCATGGCAAATGAATGTCTCCCTTTACGTTTCCAATGGCTTTTATTTAGGCTCATCATCATATCATGGTGTCGAGTCCCGGTTCTAGGGCATTCAAGGTCCCATTGCTCCGATATAGCAGGGCATCAAGGTGAATTCGTCATGCGTCAGCATCAACTTAGAGGTACATTCACTCTGTTGAAGAACTGTTCTTTTAGGGTTAGTGAATTCGATATGCTTCAGGGTGATGATGTGCGATGGTGGGGTGCAATGGGCGATAACTTTCGAGACTTGACAAATGGGTTCGTGATTTCTGAAGATAAATTAAACAAAACATACAAGAACGAAACTTTGGTTGTTACTTTGATGAGTAATGTCAGCTGGGATCAGATCAGAGTAGTCTCCGTATGGGATTTGTCCATGGCTTCAGATTTTGGCCATGTTATCATTTCAAATTCAACTGGAGGCGGTTTGAAGTACAGAGGTCACGAGCAACCTACCATGTTTGATAATTGTAGAGTTTTATCACCTGTTTATCGATTAAGGTGGAGTTTACGGGAAGATGATAATGTGGTTGATGTAGGTTTGGAGGCTGTGACTGAAGTTCAAAATTATATGGCATTTGGATGGGCCAATACAAATTCCACTTACGGGCATATGCTCTACTCTGATGTAACTGTTGTTGGTTTCAATGATGAACTCAAGCCCTTTGCTCAGGATTATTACATTACTGATTATAAAGAATGCACGATGGATCAGAGTGGGGCTGTTTATGGTGTTTGTCCAGATTCTGGCCACAATGCATCATCCATAAAGAACACAAAGGTGGTCTACGGGCATCGAAATGATGGGGTTTCCTTTGTTCGCTACGAGAGGCTATTGTCAGCGATTGACGTGAAATATGATTTACCAGTAAATCGTACTGATAATATGACAGTGATTTGGGCATTGGGCAAGCTTAAGCCTCCTGATAGTATCTGGCCTTATTACCTTCCAGAATACCATGGTGAACTGCGACGAGTTAATTACGGGTATCTTAAGCTGAACATTTCTACTCACATAAATGATTGTCTTGGCCCACTCGATGCTATTGATAAACAAGATCAAGATCTAGTCATTGCTGATGCAAAAGTTGCACTTGAAGTCACAAGTGGCCCTGCCATACATTACCCAAATCCTCCAAACCCGTCAAGTGTGCTTTATATCAACAAGAAGGAAGCCCCATTGTTGAGGGTAGAACGAGGAGTAACTGTGCGGTTCTCAATACAAGCTGGTCATGATGTTGGTTTCTACATCACTTCAAATCCATTAGGTGGGAATGCAACTCAAAGAAATGAATCTGAAACAGTTTATGCTGGTGGATCAGAGTTTAAAGGTGTCCCTGATAAACCTAAGGAATTGACATGGGAAATCGATAGGGACACACCTGATGAGGTCTTTTACCAGTCCCTGTCTGAACAAAAGATGGGCTGGAAAATTCAAGTTGTTGATGGGGGCTTGTCTGATATGTACAATAACACTGCAGTTCTAGATGAAGAACAAGTCAATTTCTTCTGGACTTTGTCAGAAGATTCCATCTCTATTGCAGCTCGTGGGGAGGGGAAAAGTGGGTATCTTGCTATTGGATTTGGTAATGGGATGGTTAATAGCTTTGCTTATGTTGGTTGGGTGGATGATGAGGGGAAAGGTAGATTGAACACATACTACATTGATGGAAGAGAAGCTTCAAACCTACATCCAACCAGGGAAAATCTAACATATGCAGGGTTAAGTCAGAAAATGAGATAATCACTCTTGATTCACTCGCCCGATCAATCCTTCTTGTGAACTAGGTGAAAGACCTGAGTGTAGTAATATTATTGAGCCAACTATTCCTCTGAAAGTCATATGGGCAATGGGAGCGAAATGGTCACTAGACACTTTAAGTGAGGGGAATATGCATTTCGCAGTGAGCACTAAACCTGTTCGGATCTTGCTTTTGAGTGGGACAGTGGAAGCTGAGGAGGATGTTACACCTGTATTAGGTGTTCATGGGTTTATGATGTTCCTTGCTTGGGGAATTGTTATACCTGGTGGAGTCTTGGCTGCTCGATATCTCAAACAAGTGCGAGGTGATGGTTGGTACCGTATACATGTCTACCTACAGTATTCAGGTCTATGTATAGTTTTACTTGGGTTCCTTTTTGCCATTGCTGAGCTTGGAGGATTGTTTATGCATTCTTTGCATGTGAAAATTGGCATGTCTGCTATAATAATGCCATGTGCACAGCTAATCAATGCATGGTGGAGGCCAAACAAACCTGAGAGTGGACGCTCGTCAAAGCGTGTCGTGTGGGAGTATTTCCATGCTAATGTGGGAAGATGTGCTGTTATTGCGGGATATGTTGCACTCTACTCTGGTTTGAAGCAATTAGGACACAGGTATGGTGTGGATGTTGAGGGACTTAGACAAGTACTCATATCTGGTTCTTGACATGTGGTGTATTGACATTGCTCTTGGAAGTTCAATATAGGAGTAAGGTGAAGAATGTAGGAAGTGGAGCATCGGGAGGGGGGACTTGGGTACTTGGTAATAATGATGAAGTTGATGATTCTACGGACTTGTTGAGCGATAACAAAATAGTTCGGGAAAAAGAATCTTATGGTTCTGAAACAGTGGAGGTCCAACTTGAACCCTTATGTAGATAGATAACCTTGACTTAGCGTTTATTCAAAAAAAAACAAAATGTTTCACACTTCAGCTAAACAAAGTGTTTAGTTCAGTTGTACAACCAACATGTTTTTTTATGAGTGGTTTACAAGACAAACTTATTCGCTATTTTATTATGCATTTGGTGATTTAATTCAGTGATCTTTTAAGTTTGAATAAAAAGACTTTACAATGTTCTATATTTTTTACCATTCATATAATTTTTCATATGTATATATATTTAAGACCCAACTTCATAAACTGAACTGTTAGTAATTATTATAAATAATATTGTAATTAACTATAGCATAATTTGAAAGATTAAATGATTATAGAAGGATAGAATATGAAATTATAACAAATTAAGTACATCTTGAAACTTAAACTAATAAAAAATAAATAAAAACAAACATAAACCAGTCAATGATTAGGTAAAATCAATAACAAACTTAAGAGATAGCAAAATGTCTCCAACACATCAACAACTAATTTGTTTTATTCTATTTCATTTAATTAAGCTAACATCCCTTGCTCATGAGATGAGCTTTAATTCTCCCTAATCCAGTATTTCCTCATTGAGTATCCAGCTATTCTTAAAGGCAAAGAAAGGAATAAGTGCCGGTCCAGATTCTCTACAAACTCCACAAGCCAACATTTCAATGACATCATTGGCATCACCTTCATGATCACAAGTGTGGATAGAATAATCCTAAAAAGTATAGATAAAACCAAGATTAATTTAAATATATAAAATGATTGATAATAAAAATAGTTGGTGAAGACTAACATTGTAGTCTATGAAACATTGTCTGTTATGCCCCAGTTTTTTTTTTTTAAAAAATTTGTTTGTTTGATTTAAAGGGAGTTCATGTTAATTTCAATCTTATATTAGTGTTTATGACATTCTTCTAAATGTTATTATGTTAGTGTGGAGAAGGAGGGTTAGGGCTGTATTTTTCCTTTGTTGTTTATTTATTTAGTGAGGGGATGTTTTTTCTATTTTAATATTTCCCTTCCTTCTTAATTACTGGCATTCCCTCACGACAGTTTTCTCCTTCCCAACTCGCGCACTGCAAGTCACCTCTATCCCTTTGCTTTCTTCCTCCTCCTCATCTCTTCTCCAATCCTTTGTCAATTATTAATTGTTGGAGTTCTGCTTGTGGATTCCATTTGTTTGCCAATCATTCGTCAGATTTGAGTGGTGGATTTTGGGTTTGTTCTTCGTTGAGTTCCTCCTCTTTCCTTTCTGATTTAGTTTTGGAATCCGCTTGTTCAGTTCTTTGGTTCGTCGGTTCGAGTGGTGATTCGAGGAGTGAGCGAGATTCGGAGTCCGTAAAGATTTGCTTTGCTTTGGATGTGAGGTAGTCAGTAGACGGATTTGGTTGCATACGTTCACCCACGGGAGTTTCTAGTTTTCATTTTATTTCCGTATATGTTTGTTTGATTCTTTGATTGGTGGCAAATCTGACTCGTTTATGATTCATGTTTTTGATTCGTTTAAACCCCGTGGGAAGTGTTTTCGTTTTGTGTATTTTACTGTGAAGTATTATCCTTTAACAATGGTGAGTTGTGGGTTTGGTTTGATTTTGATTCGACATTGTTTTCTGCAAGTTTTGCTGCATCCGACCTTGCATCCAGACTTGTGGTCCGGACAGGGCTGGCTGGATGTTTGTATGTTTCATTTTTGAACGTGTCCGGACTTCCGTCCAGACGGGGTGCGAGGACGAATGTCAGGTTTGCAGTTCGACTTGTGTCTAAACTTGCAAGCCTGGACACAAGTTCGGACATGCGTATTTAATTTTCCGGACTCTGTTCGGACAACCACTTTTGTTTTCAAACTGGACTTGCATCCGGACTTGTGACCCGGATGTACGTCCGGACATGCGCACTTTTCCTGTCTGGCGCATGTCCAGACTTATAAGTCCGGACACCTCTGTTTTGTGTAACGGCGTGCGTTCAGACTTGTAGGTTCGGACGTATGTCCGGACACCCTCTATTTTTGCATAACTTATTTGTTTGAGCTCCGTTTTGAGTGTCGTTTACGGTGTTGTGTTCCTCTCAGTGTGTACTTTCTGTTTTGACATGTTTTAGCATGTGTTTATCTATAATATTGATTCAAAAGCCTTGGATATACTTTTGACCTCTGATTTACCCTGAAAACATGTTTAAGCTTCTGTCTTCAGTTTACGTTTTGTATTTTGCTAGTCTTAGTTTAAGACTTCCGTTTCAGTTACGAATTCTGCTTTTGTTGTTTTTAAGGCCTTGTGCTTTGGTGTTTGTGCTCTATAACACCTTATGTTCCGATTTGTTAAGATTCTGTTTTGGGACATAGTTTCTGTGCATGCTGAGCCGTGGATGGCTGGGTCGAGCTATCCTGTAGCATGCTATGTAGACGTTATTCTGTTTCTATGGGACCGACGGGTTCTTTGGTCTACGGGCCATTTCTCATGTGGCTGACGGGCCCATTGGTCCATTTGGTCATTTCTGCGCTGTCGATGGATACTTTGATCCTTGGGTATTTGCCCTTTCTGTATGTGTGGCAGTGACTAGGGTCCTGCCTCTGTCTGTTAAGTGATCTGTTTTTGTCTGCTCCATCAGTGTTCAGTTTCTGACAGACTACTGAGTGTTTTCTGTCTTTTGAAAGCCTTTGATTTGTAAAGTGGTATGCTTTCGTCTGCTCTGTCTGTTTCTAATTTCTGACAGTCTTCTATTTGCTTTTCATCTTCTGAAAGCTTCTGATTTATAAAGCTTGTGCTTCTGTCTTCTTTCACTAAGACCTTTAACTCTAATTTAGCTAAGCTTTCATTTAAGTATGTATATATGTTCAGTATCTGTTTTGAGCATGCTCAGCTGATGAAGTTTATCACCTGCTGAGCTATAGTTTGGCCCACCCTTATTTTTGTCAGATTTGTAGGTTTTAGCTTCTAACCGAAGATTCTGCTTTTAGCTTTTAGTTTTGGCTTTTCAGTTTTGTATTTGATTTGTTAGCTTTGGGGCCCATTTGTTTTAAGCTTCCGTTTGTATTTGGCTTCCGCTTGTGGGGTGTAAAGACAAGTTGTAACTTTATTATTAATAAATGAGTTTCAGTTTTGTTTAGGGTTTCGATAGTGTAGTCTAGCGTGCCCTAGGTGCATTGCAATAATAATGACCACAAATTGACATTGAAGGGTGAAAGTCGGTGCTTTGAATCTAGCAAACACTATCCTAGAATCTTCTATCCTAAATAAGGTCACAACAACAACTACCGACATGCTTGACTCATTTTCCCCACATGAAGGTTTTCCAGTCTTGTGCAACTTATATTCGAACCACTAGGTTGACACATTTTCACCATTGAGTCTTGTGTCTGAATGCCTTCTATCAGTGAAGAATAGAAGGAACTACAATCTACATATTACTATGCGTTTCAGTTGGAGATTTGGTCCGCACTGTCCGCAGAGTGCTTGAGATAGTGATCAAGTGGTAAATGAGCAAATTGAGAGAACCAAAGAAGGTGTGGGTTTGGACATATTCTTCTCCACTCCGTATCAAAGTGATGGCAGTGAGGATCCTGGGCTGGTGTTTGAAGTTTTTTTTGTAGTATTGCATCTGAAGTGATGAAGTTGAAGTAGCTGATCAAATTGTGCAAGCTATGAAGGGTTGGGATTTTGTTGAAGTAGTAAGGAAGATTGTGAGTGCACAAAATAGGAATCTTTCTAATTTATCGGGAATTTGTAGTGACAAACTAATGTTAGTTAAGGCGCTAAGATTCCATGATTGACTTGACTTGATCATGCTTCACATCCAACTCTTTCTATGATGAATGTAAATGGCATTCTAAGAAATGCAATGTTAATTTTGGGCTAAATCTCACCTAAATATGTTTGGGGTTCAAGCACTTACTGTGTACATATAAATTTCTTTGAGGTTTGTTTAAAATAAAAATTTCTATATGAGGCTACATACGGGAGACGGTACAGTGTGCCTGCACATAACATTGTGCGGCTCAATGAGTTGGCAGTTCAGTCAGCAGTCCAGTTAGCTGCTGACTGGGTTACTTTTTGTTATATTAACTTTGAATTATTGTATCTTTTGAAATATAAGTTCAAAATTAATTTTTTTTTTCACCATTGTTCATCTAAATTCAATCTCTTCAACACAAGACCAGACATGAATATATTTTGAAAAGTTTAAAAGTTTATATTAATTACATGACTATACATACATATATATATATAATATATAATAGACTTGTGATTCATAACATCATTTTAGTGTATCATAAAACACATAACATCATCTTAGTGTTTCATAATATCAATTTTAATGAATCATAATATGAAATTTAATGAATCATATCTTCATTTTAGTATATCATCGTAAACATATAAAAAAAAAAATTAAACAATAATACAACACAAAATATAATTTGGTATGGATGAAAAAAATACATGATTCACCATAGAAGGTTTAAAATACACCATACGACAATAATAATACAATACAAAAAAAATAATGATTTTTTTCGGTTCCGAAGTTTGTTATTCAATTTATCACTATTTGTTAGTGAATCATAATATCAATTTTAATGAATCATAATATCAAAGTTAATGAACCATATTATCATTATAGTGCATCATCATAAACATATAAAAATACAAAAAATTTAAACAATAATACAACACAAAAGAATATTTGGTATGTATGAAAAATACATGATTCACCATCGACAATAATAATACACTACAAAACATTGATTTTTTATCGGTTCCAAAGTTTATAATCTAATTCACCACTTTTAGTTAATGAATTATAATATCAAAATTAATGAATCATATAACCATTTGAATTTAGGTGAATAGTGATATAATTTTTTTTCATTTTGGACTTATATATTAAAAGTTTTTTTTGGTTGAAGCACGGAGGAGAGCCCTCATTTTATTAAAGATTTACAGTTACATAGCAGCATTCCCACAGATAGGTACAGCCCACCCAGAAGGGTTATCAAAAATGGCAGGCCTAATGTTCCTGTGAAGACCGATTTTCTCCATGGCGTCTGTTAAAACATTTTGAGATCGGGGAATATGCCTAATCTTGAAATTTACCCCCCCCCCCCCATCAAGCAACTCTATACATTTAAGGATCAAAGGCCTAAGTGGGTGGAATTTTGGGCACTCTTGAACTAGTGAAACCACCGAGAGAGAATCCGAAAGAAAACAACCATTTCTCAGGTTTCAACTTTTCAAAATCTCAAGAGCAAACAAAAGGGCCTTCGCTTCTGCAGTAATCACCTCGGAGCATCCCAAGGCCGCCGCAAAACCAACCATCCAGTGTCCCTCTAAGTCTCTGCATACCCCTATAATTCCAGCTTTGCTAGACGCGGGGTTGACTGCCCCATCAATGTGGAACCAGTTGTAGTCTGTCGGTAAAGATGATTGTGGTGCTGAGATCCCCTCGATGCTACCAGACCTTTGGTTGTGTATCAGCTCTCCTTCGCAGTGTAGCAGTTCAGAATCATTCCGTGCTCTTCGATTGTAGATAGTAGCTTTAATGATTACCTGAAACGGTAACAAGCAATATTATTTCAGTAAAGATTCTCCTATGTTCTCCACTTCCAGAGGTGAAAGCATACAATTAAGACACAACTACACGATTATAATTAATGTTAGTGTGAAGTGCTGAGTTAGGTTCAAGTGTATCCAGTCTGACACATGAGTAAAAACAGATGTTGATCAGTTGCTATCACATTCTTTTCCAAAAATTTTCTGCACCACACAAATCTCTAAGTACGTGGATTAAGGATCCTCCTGCCCACATAAATTACAAGTAAGCTTTTAGAAAATCCTCTTCTTCCACCGGCTTAAATTAGTCATCAAACCGTTGTTTCTTACTGGCGGACCCAGAATTTTAAATTAGGTGTGTCAACTTATAAATCAGATTTTGAATTTACAACAACTTTTATATAATATTATTAATTTGTGATCATATTAACAATAGATACTAGTAGTATAGCTACAGTAAAATAAAATTTAATTATATTATAAAACAGTAAACAAACATATTATTCTTAATCAAAGTTAGTTAAGCTTCATTCACATTACTGACAAACTAGAAGAATATATTTAAATTGACAAGTAGCAATGTTAATCAACAAATTAGTATTAACTTTAAGGTTTTGTTGTTTGTCTGAGGTAAAAAGGGTGGAAAGGTGGGGTGCAAAATAAACATATTAAGTGAGGAAATAAAGATCTAATTAAAATATAAGGAATAAATAAACTAAAAAATTACATAATCACAAAGTGAAATATAACTATTATTAAGGTGATTCTTTAGCCTGAACTCAATTTATTTACATATATTATATCATGTTTGTACAAAATAAACAAATTACATTACCATATCTAAACCCAACACATTTTTATCAACACAAGAGTGTCAAACCACCTAACTAAACATGATTAGTTATAGCATATAATAAAATTTAACTTTATTATGAATTACATGTTGTCAGTTGACACCTACGCTCTACACTGGGTCCACCCCTGTTACTCTCCACATATGAAGTTTAATACGCTCCTACACCTTTGCTTTCCAAAGGACCTTGAATTCCTGCACAGAATTTTGAGTTGCATTGTTAGATACCAAACTATTATCAATAACTTATATGCTGAATTGATAGAGTAATCACCAGATTGGTGTATTTCCACGAAATGAACATTTTCAGCATCAGGAAAAAACTCTCAATTTCTCAAAATGATCCCTCAGATTACCAGTTTAATACCCTGGATCTAAAAATCATGATTAAATTACTCTAATATGATTATTAAAGCCTAATGGTGCCTAAAGAGTATTGGTAAGAGAATAAAACCAAAGAAAAGAGAAAACGCTTGAAAGCGAAAAATGCTAAATGGCACGTTAAATGAGTATAAGAGATATATGATCTCGAGAGGGTCCGAGATGGATTCCTAAGGCTTAGTTAGGCCTAATTAGTGTCCGAGAATGATTCCTGAAGAAAACGGATCCAAATAATGGATTAAAACGCTAACGAGTTTTAAAGCACGTTTTTCGAGAAAACCCGAAAACGTGACTTTAGGGTCAAACGGACCCGTAAAAATTATAGTTGATTATATAACTATAATTAAGTATTAATGGGAGCTTAACATCCATTAAAAATAAAGAGAAAAATCCGAAACGGGCCCGGTTAGTGAATAGTGTCAAACCGGGTAAATAATGAGCGTTTTCTGTAAAAACGAAAAACGCCCCAGCTTAATTAGCTAGTGAGGGTCGGTTTATTTATAGTAGCAGCCCCCCCCTCTTGCTTATTAGAGAAAAATAAAGGAAAAAAAAAGTAAAAAAAAAAGAATAGTATAAGTGACTTAAGTCACTCTCTCACCTCTTCTTTTCCCCACTCACGATCTCCCTCCTCCAAATGAGCTTCATCTTCTTCTTCCTCTGTAAAATACCGATTCCAAAGGAAGCTCACAAGCCTCATCTTCTTCCTCCTCTAACTTGCTCATTTCTTCACCAAATCGCACAAAATGTTACCGTTAGATTCGTACCGGCGAGGGCTACGTTTTCCACCCTTCAAAAGCTGAAACCTTCATCTTCATCTCCATGGAAGTAGGCCATTTTGGAGCTTAAAGAAGTGTTTTTGAGTCTCCATCATCTCCTTGATGCTCCAAGGTAAAAAGAAAGTCAAAAGCTCTTCATTTCTAGCTAGTTCTTCCAATTTTGGAAAAATTCCTCCACGTTGAAATTTTCTCCATGTTCAGCCGGTTCTTCTTATTTTGAGGAGTGCTGGAACTTCATCATTTTGATTGCCTAAGCTCTCCATGAGGACATTGAAGGTAATCTCTAAGCTAAACCCTAAAAACTAGCTCTTGAAATACTAGTTTTTGAGGGGAAAATTGAAGTAATAAGCTTGATATGGGTGTAAGGGGATATGATTGTAGATAGCAATCTAGACTTCCTTGTGTGTGGTAAAAACAAGAAAAGAAGGAGAGCAAGAGAAAGAGGAAGAAGAGGAAGAAAACCGAAAACAAACAAGGTAATACTCACCTTGAGTTGGTTTTATTTGACTTGTAAAACAGGTTTTAGAATTGGTTTAATGTTCTTGAATTGGTGTAGTCATGGTACATCAATATTGAGTGGGAATGAGAATGTTTTAATGTTGCTTAAGTGTGGAAAATAAGCTTGAGTCTAAGCTAGTTCATTGGTGTGAACAATGGGATTTTGAGGTGGTTTTGATGTCTAAACCAAACAGGGGAGAGAAGTGTTTGTGAGCATATTTGGTGTGGTGAGAATGCATGAAAGTAGCCAAGTGCTATCAAAATTTGTTTAGGGGAGAATGGACATGAGTGTTTCATTTTAAAGAAGAAACTAGGAGTGTTTAAGAAGTTTAAGTGGTTGGTTAATGGTTTGAAACCCAACTAAGAAGAATGATGTGTTATGTGTAAAAATAATGTCATATGAGTGCTGGGAATGGCATTAATGATGGAAGTTTGAATGGTAAGAGAGGGTTCCAAAATCTGTTACAAGAAGTAATAACAAGACAACTAGTTATAAATTTAAGTGAATTTGAGTGAAATAATCAAGAGATAGTGAGAGGACTTGATGATTTGTTTAAGGTGGTTTAGATGATTAATTAGAGGCTAAAACATGTAGATTATAAGTGGGGGAGATTAGAGAATTAAAGGATGAAAGAATGGTGTTGTAACAGATTTGGAAAATGCCAAATCTGTAAAATATGCAACAGGGTCCGGAACCTAGTCCTGGACAAGGTTCCGGACCACCCCCTAAAATACCCCCGAGAGTTTTCCAGTTTGATAGGTCCAGGACTTAAGTCCTGCCCATGCCCGGACCGGACCACCCCTTAAATTCATGCCGAGAATTCATTCCAGTACCTGGTCCGGGACTTGAGGTATGGACAAGGTCCCAGACCATATTGAAATTTAAGCCAAGAGTTTGAGTGCAGGTTTGGTCTGGGACTTAAGAGATGTATAAGGTCCCGGACCACTTCAAAAATAAGGCCGAGAGTTAAACCAGTATTGGTCCGGGACTTAAGGTAGGGACCAAGTCCTGGACCACCCCCAGAACCTTACAGAAAGTGTTTTTAAGGTTTCTAATGATGGGGTTTTAATGTTATGATGTTCTAAGATGTTAAGGCCTTGTTTGGTGACATGTAAAGGCCCTAGGAAGTGTAAAAAGTGTTAGAAGGGATTGAGGTGAGAACTCAAGTTAACAAGAGTAAAACCGAGATAACGGGTTAACGGGAAGTACGGGAGTAGCATTTTATTATGTACCGTATGAGCCTAGTATTAATAATAATGTTTGAAACATTACCAGAGAATCGTGCGCGACCCGAGCATGGGAGATGACACGGTAAATGTAGAAACCCGGTGAAAGGTATGATTTTCTCATACTCCCGTGCTAACCGAGTTACGTTGATTTGTGTGTTTGTGTGCCGGCTTAATCAAGACTAAAGCATGAAAATCCCCTTGTTTGATTATGTATGTCTTCTTGTATGTTGAATGAGCTAACATACTTGTATGCCGGTGTGGTCTAACATAGAGTAAAGACCGACACATAGTGGGTAACGTTTGGCTAGAGACCATAGATCAGGTCGATGCTTATGAAACGAAAACGTGCAAACACACAAACTATCCGTTAAGTATAACGATAACGCAAACATACGAACTCCCTAGAATGTGAGGTGGTGAGCGGGATGAGTAATTACCCGATAACGGTTAGTAAACCATAATGACACAACCCACGAAACAAATGAGAGTGGAAAGATAAGTGAACCTCCTTCAAGAGGATTAAAGATAGTTCAAGATGTGAACTAGTAGAAGGTAAAAGAGACCTAAGGGATTAGTAGCTCCCTTGAGACATGGTCTGAAATACCCCTAACCTTTAAAAAATGATTAAATGATCTATTAATGATCTAAGATGGTTAATAACATCTAAATATTATTGGGGAACAATCTAAAAGATCTCAACAAGGCAAAACACGCCTTAAGATCGGTAAAGCCAAAAATGTGCTTTAAAGCACCATAAAGATTGTATGACCTCAAATAGGATCCAAATGGATTCCTAAGTATTATAATGAAGTAGGAAACACAAAAAAAATCGTTCTCAAGGAGAAATAAGCTCAGGAACCCTGTGACACAAAAATGTTCACTAAAACAAACCTTAAAGCCGTTTTTGTGAGATTGCCTTCTAAATTGGTTTTAATGGGCTTAAAGGTTATAATTACCTTTAAATATGATATTTAATCACATTATAATCATATTAGGAATTCATTGTCATTCAAAATTGTACAAATTTTTACGAATTTAATATTAAATATTAATAAAACCCCACAAGGGGGCCCGTTTGAGTCAAATTGACCAAGTATGGTCAATGGTCAATTATGACCCATTTGACCCCCTAGAAATAGGCAGGCAAGGAGGAGAGGAGACAGCTCACAATCATTATTAGACAATTGCTACCTAATACCAAATTTGCAATAGTAAACTTACCTTTTTCAATTATTTCAAAGCCTTTCCAATCATTTTCCCTTGCTCTTGTCGATTCCCTCCATTCCAGCCAAGCTCACCTCCTTCCTAGAAGCTCTCAAGCCTTGTTCTTGAGCATGGAAGGCAGATCTAACTCCTAAGCTCTTAAGGTAAGGTTTTAAGGTCATTTTTAGCTCTTTTTTTCTTCATCTCTTCACTACCTACACCTAGATTTCGTGGATCATCAATTCCTATGGCTCATTCTCTGTGTTCTAAGGTTAGAACAACATCTAAACTCGGCTGAAGCAGTAGAGGGACCAAGGTTGCTCAAATTGCATTTTAAGGTAAAAACATACCTTAAGCCTCTCTACACACTCCAAGCGATTTTCTTCCTCTGATTTTTATGAGTTTATACACTCATAATCTTCATATTTACATGTTCATTCAGTTGGTTAGCCATTTGGAGCAAGGGTGACCGAGATCCAAGAGAAATACCCTCTTTTAAGGCATTTTCCAAGGTAAAACCTAATAACAAGGCAGCTTGATGTTGTCTAGCTATTTCCCTTGCAAATGATGAATCTAACACCTTTGTGTGTCTAAAAACAGGCCGAACCTCTCCTGAACTCCTCTGCATTTTTAAGGTGATTTTTTGCCTTAAATCTTACATTAATTATTCCTTATGGTTAAGCTCAAGCTTGGAGTGTAACCATATCTTGTTTTTGTGTATTAAACATGTCTAAATCATGTGGTGAATTTTCCTACAAGAGGCCGAGTTCATACAAGAGCAAATCAAGGTATAAACACCTTAAAACTTATGATTTTATAATTTCTAAGCTTATATTATTATTGCCGAGAGTGAACTTATAAATATGGGTCATATTGACCTAAAAATGGAAAAAATGACTAAGATAAATTAAGCTAGTCATTTAAGAGATTTAATTAGCATAATGGTCAAATTATGACATTATGTGGAAAAATAATTAAATTTAAGTGAGGCCGTGAGCATAGATTATTTTTGAGACATTTATTATGTAATTTATTTTGCAAGTTCAAGGTTGTAATAAGGCCATGTCATTAGGCCATTTTAATTTAAGTTTATAAGCTTATTTAGTTTATTTATGCTTATAATTAAAATTGGGGTCAAACGGTAATTACTAACTAAATAAGGCCGAGAGCTTAATATAGAGGAATTTAGGGTTTTTAAATGAATTTAATAAAAATTATAACATTTTATAAAGTTTTGGGTCAAATTGTAAAAATAGGAAAGTATGGGTAAAGCTTTGTAATTACAGAAAGGTTTGGGTCCAATTTGGTATTAGAAGTCAAAGTTGACTATATAGGAGACTTTGACCAAGTTTGGAGAATTTTTGAAAGTAAAATACAACCTTAATTTAAGTTTATTTGTAAAAGATTTAAAAGAGATGGGGCTAAATGTAATTTCCGAAAACTTGGGGTACTAAATGGAGTTTAGTACAAACCTTAGGTTATTAGGGATTTTTAGAAATTTATTTGGTTAAATTTGGAGTTTATATGAGTTATATAAGTATAATATAAGATATTTTTAATAATGGTTACAAATGGGTAACATATGTGGTAAACGAGATTTAGAGAAAATATAAGGTTAGTATGATGTTTATAACCTTTTGGTATAGTTTTGGTGATTTTTGGATTATATATAAGGTTCTATAAAGATATATGTATAATATAGTTTTGATAATATTAGAAAACTATGTATTATAAGTTGGGAAGATTTGGTAAATATAAAGTTTGGTGGTGGAAATTTAATTAAAACAGTCCTAGGGGCTGTTCGAAAATTATAGCCTTTAAAAACTATAGGTTATAATTATTTTAGGTTTAAAGATTATAATACAAGGTATATGTTGTAAGTGGTAACAATGAAATATAATTTGGGATTGATTTGTGATTTATAGAAGTTTAGTGGTTGTTTTGAAAACCGAAAAATAAGGGGTTGCTTGGTATTTTACAACAATTTACAACTATATGTTATAATTGTTTAATGACTTAATATCATAATATATGTTATATAACTATAATGTAACATTACATTAATTATGTGGTGATTTTGTAAATATTTAAGAACATAAGTGCTGTTCGAAAATGTTGACATTTTAAAATGGAATTTATAATATGGTTTTTATGTTATAAGAGTTATAACATTATAATATAATAGGTATTCATTAGAAAGAATGAATATATATTATAAGACTTATCATATAAGAAATAGTTCCATAATACATATATATAACTAAATATATGTAATGGTGTAGAAAATGTGGTAACTATAAATTATCATAATTAAAATGATAATGAAGAGAGAAAAGAATTATAAACATTGGATATGGAAATTCTAATGTTAAGAGTATTCATGGGATAATAAGGATTTATATAATTCAAAGTATTGTTTACATATAAATTGTACCACATTAAGTTTGGAAAAACAAACCTTAGAAAAATAAATACTAAGGCGAAATGTATAATACATGATAAAGAATTATACATGCAATGTAGAAACAAACTACATAATATACAAGGGTATATCAAGTTACATGCGATAACAAGTTCAACATTAAGTATATTAATATACGAAGCAAGACTACGCATGTATATAATGTTTTTCCAAAATCTCGAGTTAAGCCGAAAACCCGACAAACGTTGACAGTTAATAACGGGGGATTAACCGGGAGGTGTTAGTGACGGTACGGGGTACCATAGAGTTGAGTTGTTATACGGGATGCTAATCAGTAGCATTATGCATTGTTTAGATTGTTAGAGACGACACAGAGCATAGGATCTTGCTGATTCATACTCCACCGTAATACTTCAGGGTGAACGGTATGTTGTTATGTGTCTCTGATTGTCTCTGAGGGCTTCCTCAGTTCAGACTTCTGTGTGATCTGTGATAAGATTGTTTGTCTGAATGCGATAATTAATATGCATGAATCGTATATTTATAGCTGCTCATTATTTACTGTTGTTGAGTTAACAGTATTGGTTCGTATATATGGACCTATTTATATAAAACGAACTAGCGGCTATGGTGCTATCTTATATGAAATATAAGGAACGTCAGAAAAAAAAACATTGTAGCACTAGGATAATGAGATATACATATTATCCAAGACTTTTATACGGAGCATTGGCCTTTCTATACGCCGCTCTCGTATCTAACATTGGATCCCGAGTTTACAGACTCCGGATTGGACTAATGACCTTAGTCTATTGTGTTAGGAAAAAAATGGTAATGCGATGCGATGGTATAATTAATTAATGGAATGGAAGTAAAGCCAGAGGATGTGGCTCTTGGTGCGCACTGTGATCACAAAACGATACCAGGATGTCCGCGTACGGGTCCGTAAGTATCAAGAAAATTTCCCGTGAGCTAGAATGGCTCGTTGGTCGGAGACTCTACCGTTGGAGTAGCTACTACTGCCGTGGGTGACCCGCCATAATATGGGTAACTAGAGACATGTCGTTTAACGAGACATTGTCACTAGGTATAACTGAACAATTAATACGACTGAGACTTGTACAGTGGCGAACAATATTGGTCCTATTCCATGGACGAGAATTGATACTTGTTTATTATTCTCGTTGTTTCGCTTTGTTGCTCATTGGTTATACTTGTGGTTATATTATTTTGTGTTGATGGTTGTGTTTATTGTATGGATATTACTGTTAATTGTTTACAGTTTAAATATTAAAACGGTAATGCATGTAACGAATCTCATGCTCTCGACCAAATAATTGAGGGGTCTTTGGGGGCATGACGGGGCATGTGATAACATACTCAGCAGGGGCTGATTCCATACCACAAACCATTTTTATTTCAGGAGAGTAGCTGGTGGTCGACGTGAGGCGCGACGGTTGTAATATTTATGTTGTTAAGACTTGGTACGGTGTGATACTAAGGTTGTTTTGGACTCGGGTTGTTTAACCGAGGTGTATTTGGATTAGATGCTCACGGTCTGTAATAATTGGTTGACGTTAGATTTGTTTTAAGTTGTTTAAGTTCTACTATCTATCTCTTGTGGTCACTGCGGGAATACGTTTCGCAGTTGATTATCAGGTAATTTGTTATCACCCGTATGGGCGAGTGATAACAGTGACACCAGTAGGGCGACAGTCTTTTATTTACCGCTGCGATATATTTATTATGTGCGACAGTTGTAGGATAATTAGGAGCCGAATTAGTAGGGGTGTTACATGGTCGACCTCCTATATGAGGATTTTACCCGGTATAAGAAAATAACCAAAGTATGAGTAAATGAAACGTATGGTAACTCTTAAAACCTAAGATTAACCGAACTTGTGAATTGTTCGCAAAGTCATTAGAAACATCGGGAGTGATGCTTCTAGACTAAAACACATAATATTATTATAACTCCGAGAGAGGAGTGTATGGGAACGAGAGTAGTCCGAGAGTAGTAGGACCTATGTAAAAGAGTTAGGAACTAAGAGAGAGAGTTCTGTGAGCTAGTTGAACCTTCCCACCATGCTAGACCAGAGTAGGGTCGAAACCGGGGAAGTAAGACTATGCTTGAGAGCCATGAGTTTTGGCCTAAGTATGTATTAAGAGTAACAAGCGTGACGTAGGAGACCTGTAGTGTCTCGAGAATCTACAAGAGCTTGAGTATGAATAACCCAAGAGTGTGGGTGAGATAATGAGGATAAATAACCCAAGAGTGTGGGTGAGATAATGAGTATAAATAACCCAAGAGTGTGGGTGAGATAGTGAGTTTGAGTAACCCGAGAGAATGGGTGAGGATAGTACGAGTAACCCAAGAGAATGGGTGTGTATATGAATAAGTAACCCGAGAGAGCGGGTGAGATATTGAATAAATAAACAAGGCATAGTGAGGTATAACCCTCAAGGCCTAAGAGTAAACAGATACAACTAACAACCTTGTTATGTTAGTTAGGAATTGTGTTCCGTGATTGGATGTAGATTCCTTGAGTAATACACATATATTGTATTGCAATGATGCATGTTGTTGACTAAAATGAACTCCATGTATATCCGACAAAAGTAGTCGGCGTACCCCGGTTAGCGCTCGGGGTATGTGAATTTCATATGCAGCGTTAAGCTGAGCCCCTAGGGGCAACGTTTTTACTTTTCAGGTACACCGAAGATGTTACCGTTCGAGAGTAGGACGGGGTCGGTGGGTTGCATGGGTAGTTATTTAATTACTTATGTATGGAAAGAGGTGTAAGACCGAATATGTTGTCGGCTTCCATATATTGTAGACTCGGTATAGTAAAGTATTGTATTGTGTATTCGGTTGTTCCAGTTCATCAGACCGTTACGGTATGTAAGTTAAGCCTGGTTAGCCACATGGGTGGCTATCGGCGTTGTTTCACCCCTCGTTGTAATTAGAGTTCCGCTGCGTGAGTAAGAGTAATTAGTAACGGTTTAAGAGGTAATGACGAGATTAACGGTTGGGGTGTTACAACCAGGGATCAGGTGCATAAATTTATTCCACTTTCAACCCTCAGATCTATCCCAGTATTTGTCCATCGTATCCTTGATTAAACTATCTGGAATATACTATTTGCTACATATAGTAGGGGTGTCTCTAAAACCTAACTGTCAGTCCAGAAATTAAGACATTTGTCATTGCTAAGGATCCATCTAGTTCCCTTCTGCACAAAAGGAGCAATCTTTTGAATACTTTTTCCAAGTAGCCGAGCCTCTATTAGTCTCAAGGTTCTTGTATCTCTTAACAATGATATCATGGTGAACACTTCTATTATTAGAGATTAACTTCCAACAAGCTTGCCAAAGCAAGTTTTGTTCATCAGCCTAGAGTTTCTGAGCCTAACCCACCAGCCTCTCAACTCTTGCAAATCTTATTCCAAGGAATTAAATGAATTTTCCTAACCTCCCTATGGTCCCAAACAAAGTCCCTACATAATTTATCAATAAATCACATTTTATTTGTAGAACCTGACACTGCATACATGAACGGGATATATGCAATAGTTTCTTACCAGCATACCCTACCCAGCCATAGATAACGAGGCTACTTTCCAACCAACCACCCTTTAAAGAACCTTTTCCATGATCATGTTATGAGTGTGGCCATTGGATTTACCCTGTTTCATATAAACTCCAAGGTACCTACCAAACTCTTCTTTAAAGGGGACCTGCTTCAAGACTAATTATCCTAGCCTTTTCGCTACTCATATTACTAGACAAGAAGAGAGATGACTTTTCAAAACTCACAACCTGACCCGAGGCCTTACAAAATCATCAATATAGCTGCGCATAACTCTCACTTGTCTAGGGGTCCCACACCAAATAGTAACATATCACAGTAAAAGCATGAGAAATTCAGTGCCTCTTACCAAAATGTAACGGTTTCCATTCCTTTCTATCTATAGCAGCTTGTATAATGTGGGTTAACCTTTCAAGACAAAGTACAAAAATATAGGGAGATAGAGGATCCCCTTGTCGCACCCCTCTCCCAGCCTTAAAACAGTTGGACAACCTCCCATTAATGTTAACTTGATAAGAGACTGTGGATATACAATACATAATTAACCGCCTCAGGGAATCAGGGATACTTAAGCATAACAATGTGTCATTTATAAAACCCCAATCCAACTGATCATAAGCTTTAGCAAGGTCCAATTTCATGGCCATAAATCCATCCCTAGATTTTGTGTGCCTCATAAAGTGGATGACTTCCTAAACCAAGACAATATTATCAAAATGCTACGACCTGGAACAAAACTGGATTGGAAAGGGGAAATCCACATAGGGAGTAAAGGTTTTAGATGGTTTAAAATGACTTTAGAAAGAATTTTATACTAGACCTGACATAAAGAGATAGGTCTGAATTGACTAAAGTTAATGGGACAGTCAACCTTTGGGATAAGGGTCAGAATAGTTTTATTAATAACAGAATTGAAAGAGCAGTTTTCAAAAGCTTTTGATATAAATTATTGTAAGGCAGGATAAATTAAATGCCAAAATTGTTTGAAAAAAACAGCAGGGAAACCGTCAATTCCAGGGGCCTTAAAACCTTTCATGCTCCTTAGAGCTTCTAAAATTTCCTTATTAGAAATTTCGGACTGCAAAGCAGCCAAATTATTTTCATCAATATCAGGGAAAGCATGACCTTCAAGGCAATCCATCCTGACCGGTTTTTGCATAAATTTTTTAGAAAAATGCTCCTCTGCGAGTCTGAAGACATTGCTCTCATTAGAAATCCATTATCCCTCATTATTCTAAATTCTGGATATTCTTTTTCTACCCCTTCTGATAATTGTTTTGGTATGAAAATAATTTGTATTCTTGTCCCCCAATTTTATCCACTGGTCCCTAGACTTTTGTTTCCAAAGAATCTCTTCTCTTTCAAGCCAAAGCTCTAATTCCCCACTTAATTTTCTTTTGAGACCAATCAGGTGCGAACCCCTACCCTTATCAAATTCTCTATGGATACCTTTGAGTCTAGCAATCAATCTATTCTTCACCCTAACGATGTGGCCAAACACCTCTCTATTCCAGGTTTGAAGAGCCGAACTAAGGTTAGATAAGGACCCTTCAATAGCAGAATTTCTCATCCACTTATCAGATACAAAACATCTAAACTCTCTATGGGAAAACCAGGCAGCCTGAAATCTAAACACCTTCTCCCCATCATTCGACCTTCTAGGGGGGGAGGGGGTTAAGCCATTAGCAAATAGGGCAATGGTCAGAAGAGAACCTAGGGATAATATCAACAAAAGCATCAGGAAACAAAGTACGCCAATTAGTAAAAGCAATAATCCTATCAAGTTTTACGCGATGAAGCCCATTAGTGCAAGTGAAATGCCCCCCCTTAGACTCAATCTCCACCAAGCCATTCTCATTAAACCAATCTAAGAATCTGTTATCAATACCAAAGTTACTCCTAGAAGACATGTTCCTATCCTCAAAGAACAAGGTGGCATTAAAGTCCCCACTAATGAGCCAAGAAGCTTCATTGTTTGGCTGAATACAATTAAGCCTATCCCATAAAAGATTTCTGATGGCCTGATTAGGACTCCCATAAACCGCGGTAAATACAATTTTTTTTCCCTCAGTACAAATCTCACCATGGACAAACTGGGATTCAGAATTAATGATATTAACCGTTACAGGATTATTCCTAAGAATCCAAACACCACCGCTAAATCCCCAAGCTTCTTCCCTAAACCAGCAGTCAAAATTCAGATTTTTACAAATCATCTCAGTAGTAGGACCACTGACACGTGGTTCAAGGATAACAAGCACCCCAGGATTATGAGTCCTTCTCAATTCCTTAATAGCTCTATGAAAGCTCGGTTTTAAAGCACCCCTAGTATTCCAATATAAAAACTTCATAACTGAAATAAATTACCGGATTATTACTCAAACATTCTTATGGGGATGGGGGTCCCCCATCATAAACTAGAACATTAGAATCCTCCAATTGGCAATTAATATCAGGATTGATAGTAGGAGTGAAGTCACCTGGATTGCTTTTTGTTTTACCAATAAGCTTGACCAATGATTGATTCTTGAGGCCCTCCGTATCTGTTGAGCCAGCATCCCGGAGCGGATTAGGTTGATGATTTCCCATCTGTGGCTGATTTCTTCCCTGCTCTGCCTCCTTTGTGTTGTCGTTGACCACCAATGCTTCAAACTTTGATCTCCCGTCAACTCTTTGGCTACTTCTAGGGCTCAGGGTTGATTTTCCTTTCCCTTTGCTCTTGATTATGTTTCATCGTTTTGGAACCATTCACTCCTCATAGTCCTTAGTTACATGTACCGTGGAGTACTTCTTCGGTTCTTGGATCAGTTTAACACCTTCAGCTTGTTGGATTTGATCTTCTGACAGGTTGAAAGGGCATTCCTCGTCCTTGTGCCCATAACACCCACATTTAAAACACACCAAGTGAAGCCCTTCATATTCGATCTTCATAACCCTCCTTCTGAATTTCGCAAGCAAAGGCTTTGTCAGATCCACTTCGACAGCAACCCTTGCCAGCCTTGCCTTTCCAAAGTCGGCCGCCATAAGATCTACCTTTTTGACATTTCCAACCCTTGACCCTAGAAATCTGAGGAACTCCTCATTATAGTATTCGCTAGGTAAATCAAGAAACCTAACGAGAACTTCCAAGCTAGATAGCGCTTCTGAATTCGGGTTAAAATTGGGCCTCCATTGCCTTATCGTCAAGTAGTGATCAAGTAGTGGCCACGGTCCTTCTATGAGCATAAATTGATGATCTTCATAATTGCTGAACGTAATCTTGTAGAACCCGTTCGATAAATTGTCCATGTAGAAATCTGGTTTGAGATTCTGTTGCACTCTCAATCGATTATACAACATTTTCATTGGGAGGTTTTTCCCAAGAAGTTTCACTAAAATAGAATTTCTCCACGGGGCTCTGAATCTTGACTTTTGTTCCTTTGTGATGGGAGATGGTCGAACACCTCGGGTCCTCCTCCTCCATTTCATCCTCATCCTCGTCAGATAATTCATCCCAGACCATCTCATTCATTTCCAACTGATTACCCGCTTCAGGATTTTCCCCATCACAGCATTTAGAAACGAGACTTGTTCAGGTTGACTTGAAATTGGGATTAGTTGACCCTTTTCAGAGACGTCATCAGATGTGCTCGCATTTTGCGATCTATTTGCCGCCTTGTGCATTGAATCAGGATCGGCCATAGCAAACAAGCAATCTCCAACCAGTCTCCTCAGAAAGTACGCCACAAGAAGTGGCCCTTATAACAGATCGACCGCACCAGATGAGTAAATCAGAAGAAAAGAAAAAAAAACAAGAAGGAACAGAGCAGTAGCGCAGCAACGGAAAAGACGGAGCAAAATGGCAATTAGGGTAGATAGGAGGCGGCGGTAGTGAAACAGGCGACTCTCATCTTTCGGAGCGAGGGTAAAGTTCGAGACCTAATCTTTTGGGAGAGAAGAACCGCGCGTGAGGAGCGTTCTTTTTTTTCGTTCACTAAACTCACGCTATGGTTTTCTTCTGTATTCTGATCATTACTTATATATTTAAAGTTACAACCATTCAAAGTTAATATAGTAAAAAGACAGTCCAGTCAGCAAAACAGTCCAGTCAGGAGTTGACTGGGACTGCCAAATCACTGGACTGCGTGTATCTTTACGTGGGATAGCTGCACTGTCGAATTTGCCATGAGGCTATATCCTAGTCTGTCTCATGGGCGTCTCTGAAATTTACGGGCCTGCGCTAGATTTTGAAAATGAGGTCCTATATATAAATTAAATTTTATTATAAATTATAAAATATTTTATTTGGTTCTGTAACAATTTTAAAATTTTGGGAAATTTCACCAAGTACCACTTAGTTTTTGCTTAATTCACATATACCACTGTGTTTTCAAAATTACATAGAATAACATTGAGTTTTCACTTATTTCACCAGATAACACTCTATCCCATACTCTGTGAATTGCTCCGTTAATATCCCTAGAAAAAAAAGACTAAACTACCTCTATTATTAGTTTGGTATCTTATGAAATTAATCAATATGACGTATCATTACCAGAAAGTTAATGAATAGCATAGGTAATTTAGTCTTTTTTCAGGAATATTTAAATAGCTTTTAACGGAACATGAGACAAAGTATTATTTGGTGAAATAACTAAAAACGTGGTGTTATTCTGTATAATTTTAAAAACATAGTAGACTCTATAATAGGGTAAAATCTCAAAAACTATATTACAAATAACCTGGAGCTACAAACTAAAATGGTATACATATTATCAAATGACACTAAAAATAGTCAATCTTCCGGCATTCTTTGCAACTACAATCATTAACAAAATCTTTATATGTTAATTGCTCTAATAGGTCATTCACAACCACTAACATCATCTAGCCATTGAAGAAAGTAACCCTTACTAAAATAGAGTAATCGAAGATACTTCAGCATGAAAAATGATGGAAGACCAATAGATTCAACATTATTTTGTAATGAAAATTAGATAGTAGATACAAATTACTTAAAACATCATTAATTACTAAATATATTTTCACTAGATTAAAATAGTTTATTTATCAATAAAGTAAATTATTTATTAAAACAACTAATATTCTAAAAGCTAATATATAATTGCTTATTTGATTATCATATATTTTTTCTTATAAAAAAAATTTAAAACAAACCCAAAATATGGGCCCCTAAAATTTAGGATCCCCGTTCCATTGAGCATGTTCAACATGCAACAGACAGGAGATGGTACGAGCCGCCCGCGTGCAATTTTCGTGCGGCTGTGTGGGTTGGCAGTCAGTCAGCAGTCCAGTCAGCTGCTGAATGAGTTGCTTTTTATAATATTAACTTTAAATTATTATATTTTTTGAAATATAAGTCCAAAATCCAAAAAAATTATATCATTGTTCATCTAACTTCAAGCTCTTTAAAACAAGACCAAACATAAATATGTTTTGAGAATTTTAAAAATTTATATTAATTACATGTATATATCCATATATCGTTGAGACTTATGATTCATAACATCATTTTAGTGTATCATAATATCACTTTTAATGAATCATAATATCAAAATTAATGAATCATATCTTCATTTTGTTGTATCATCGTAAACATATAAGAATAAATGTTTTTACATAATAATACAACACAAAATAATATTTGGTATGTATGAAAAATACGTGATTTGGCATATAAAGTTTAAAATACACCATACAACAATAATAATACACTACAAAATAATAATGATTTTTATCAGTTACAAAGTTTATTTGTTATCTAATTCACCACTTATTAGTTAATGAATCATAATATCAAAATTAGTAAATCATATCTTCATTTTAGTGTATCATTGTAAACATAAATAAAAATTTCAAACAAAATACAACACAAAATAATATTTGGTATGTATGAAAAATACATGATTCATCATAAAAGGTTTAAAATTCACCATACAACAATAATAATACACTACAAAACAATAATGATTTTTTATCGATTCCGAAGTTTATAATCTAATTCATCACTTATTATTTAATAAACATAATATCAATTTTAATGAATCATAATACAAAATTAATGAACCATATTATCATTCTAGTGTATCATTGTATACGTTTAAAAAAAGTTTTTTAAAGTTGTCAAAACATATTCATGACTAGTCTTGTTTTGAAGAGTTTGAATTTAGATGAACAATGATATAATTTTTTTTTCATTTTGGACTTATATATTAAAAATTACAACTATTTAAAGTTAAATAATACAAAGACAGCCCAGTCAATAAAACAATCCAGTCAGCAGCTGACTTGAGTGCCAAATCACCAGACACGTGGATGAGTGCCGGAATCCCGCAGAATAGAATTTGCGAACATGCTAATAGCCTCCCATGTTCTTTCTCAACTTTAATATTGTAATTCACTGTCTTCACCGAACTTTTGTTGAAGTTGAAAGTATTATTTTCCTTTCGCATTTGCTTGGTGTGAAAAAATTCCCTGGTGGTTGTAACAACTAAAAGTGAAGATTTGTAGCCGAGGATTATCTAATGACGTGCTTATCAAGTAAATCACTGATTACAATGTGATTTACGCAGGTAACAAGTTGGGTAGTGACTATATGTTGTTGGTCAATTGCCACTCTTCAAAGTCTCCGCTTGGTTATTAAGTTAATTGCAGTGAAATTGCAGGTCGACTAATTACATGCTGAAGTAAAAATGCCTCGGTAAGAAAGAAGTGACATAATTAAATTTGAATTTACCTAACCGCCATTGATTCTCTCATTCTTCACCTTTCTACTTTCTTATTTATGTTATTTTGAAGAATTTGGCATTCTTTGTGGACACGCAAAGTGAAACTTCTAATTAATTAATCTATAGTATTTTTTCTCCCTTACATGATTTATTACCACCCTTCTTCCCTATTTAGGCTTCGTTGTCGGGTATATTTGATGACATATATGCAATATAATGGGTGGTGTTGCATGGATCCCGTTTAGATTCCACATAGATGTTACGTTCTACTTCAATAATACAGTGTAACATATAAAACAATATAAACAAAAATAACTACAGATATGTCAAGTAAACATAGTAATATCTCTATTGTTGTCTCTATCTTTCTTTCTTTTTTCTTACATTTCTTACGCTCCTCTCTACTCGATGCTTCTTTTATTGGCACAAAGCTAATTTTTTTTTGATAATTGGCTGGTTGCCCAGCTTACATAGCAGTACTAAGGCATGAATGTCTTTCCCGCTTAAGGATACACCGACTCAACTCTTACATAACCATTCTAGTCCTACCTTACACATACATCTTACTATAAAGCCTAGAAATCTTGTCCTAAGACCTTCATTGACCTCTTCTTACTACCTTCCAGGCACAAAGCTAATAATGGGCCAAATTGATATGGGTTTGAGGAATAGCATCCTTGTTAGTTACTTGAATTTACTCCAAGTGTCTTCAATCACAAAATCTTGTTCTGTTTTTCAAGATGGGAAATGTATATACCAACTAAGCTAAGCTATTCTTCCTCACAACATATAAGTTGTGTAATATAACCGCATCACTTCCACATAAGAAGTTCATTTTAGTTCACAAGTCATGGTTGTTAAAAGTTAGCGACATTTTTCATATTTATCATTGTCATATTCTATTTAATTATATTTTCAAGAGTACAGGAAAGCAAATGTGATATTTTGAGGATTAGTTAGACTAAGTCATCGGCGGCTGCGGTAGAGGGGAGGAGTTGGAATCTTAGACAGCCAGTATGCTTGAAAAGGGCTCAACTCAACAAAAGTTGAAACTAAAAGACAATACCAAACACCGACCAAACTTTTTTAGAGGACTAAATATTATCTAAATAGCACGTTATTCAAAACAGATACCACCTATAGGCTATAGTTACAAACATAGATAGTATATAGATACAGTCTTCCTTGGAGCATTTTACCTCCAGTTTTCGTTTATTTTTGTTTTTTTAAAAAATACTTTTTACTCAAATTCATCTTTTATACTCATACTTTTTATAGAAAATGCTAAAAGAAAGTGTTACCGAGTTCCAAATAAGTTTAATATTTATTATTCTATTTGAAAAAGTTCAGATACACAGTTATAATACATGTTATTTGCAATGTATAAAATAATTGTTAAAAGTAGAAAGTCAATGAGTATATTATATCTATTAACTGATTTTTATAATTTATATTAGCATTTAAAATAAATTCACAATAAAATAAATTTAAAACACAATTAACACTAGATGCACAACATATTTGATTACTAAAATTTTTGTTTTTCAAAACACGCTAACTATGATAAGCTATTTCTTTCTATAAATCACAAATATTAACAATCACAGAAGCTTATTACGTTTTCATCTGTATACTTCTATTTTCTATTTTAAAATTCAGTTTATGTACAAGAATAGTTGAGAACTATAACATATGTGTGTAATTACATATTTACTAAAATTTGATAGTATTTGTAATAGTTACTTTTGTAAAAAGATTAATAAAAAAATGTTAGTACTACTTTTATAGAAATTTTCATAAAAAATAATGTTGATATAATCTCTCTATATAATACAAGATATACTTATATATAACAAATAACTACCTCTAATTTAGAGCCTTTTATAAATAAATCAATTAAAATAACTGCAAAATGATCATTGTTGTCAAATACTACTATTTTTTAACACAATTAAAAAACAATGCATTCAATATTATCCAAACACACTACATTATAAAAAACTAAATCTAACAAGATCACATAAAAAACTGGCTTCATTTAAGAAAACATTAAACCCAACTGCACCTCGGTTCGTACAAAATACAATACTTTTATAAAAGTCAAACAGTTCCATTGGCAGCTCATAGTTTGGTGAGATTGATTTGCTTGTTGGGCAAACAAACGAACAGATAAACAAATTCAACCAACTACACATGTACAGTTTTCAAAGCATGAATTTACTAGCATAAGCATCCATGTCCCACACTTTCATCGTCCTTGCATCTAGAGAATAGGAACAACTAGTGCTTATGTACACATCACATCACAATGCATCTATTATAGATAACGGTTTTCTTTTTCTAAAAGCACTACAAAGTCCTCAGTTTGATACCTACCTGAAGACAATATGTTTAGTTTTCATTTTTTTGGTAAAATAAACTGTAATTATTCTTTTCATATAAACCTACCATGTTACTTTCGTCATTCTCTTTGGAAAAAAAAGCTAAAAATATTTGTGTACATACTATATATTGACTTGTATATACTCGGTTGATTACAAGTATTGGAATTGGTCATTATTGCCAACTCAACAGTATTACCCAGACATTGAACATGTTTATAATTACCACAATTACCGAGAGACGATCCAAAGTCAGCAGTATCTACCTTCAACAAAATGTCTCTCTAGTTACTTAATCAATCGAATGCCTTAACCAATCTGAAGGAAATAAGAATAAACGAATTATAGCAGTACAGACAGTGGGTGCACCAAATCCTCTTTATTTGTTAGACTATCCCCAAGTATTCCTCTCCATTGACCACTCCCAAAAGGAAACCTAATCCCTAATGAACATATGACCATTTGATATGTAGCTGCTAAAGTATTTTTGTACCTTCTACACTAGAGGCTTTTTTTAGCAAACATGTTTTACCTGCTACAATATCCAACACTATATATGAACTGGATCTCTTCATGTTTAAGCATCCATCACTAAGCTTTAGGTCACAAAGAGAACATATCAAAGAGAAGAAACAGATTGAAAAAAAGAAAACCTTCGACACCTAAAAAGGGGTGGCCATGAACACACAAGCATCCAGAAGTTGCTTCTTGTACCTGCTTTTTACGGCACTCATAGCATCATTGGCAACTGCAGAAATTCACTATCATGACTTTGTTGTACGGTCTCATTTTCTCATTTCCATTCTTCCTCTATGATTCCATCTGCATATTATATTAGCATAATATAGTCTAGAACTGATGTGCATTATTTTACCATTAATTATTACTGATGAGGAATAAGAAGAGCAATAACACTCTGATTCAACAGATTCAACCAACAAGAGTGAACAGGCTGTGCCAGAACCAAAACATTCTGACTGTGAACGGCCAATTTCCAGGACCAGCCTTGGAAGTAAGGGATGGTGATACAGTGGTCATCAAAGCAACCAATGCTGGCAGATACAATGTCACCCTTCACTGGTAATTAATACTAAACTCTTTCACGATCAATACCTATGGCAGAATAGAATAGGCTGTGTAGAAGAACAGCTTTTTTAAGTGTATGTTGTACGAGCAGATGCTTGATGCATGGTTAGCCAGAGTGCAAGTTTCTTTTGATTGATTAATGATCCTCTGTAATTAATCAGGCATGGACTACGTCAAATGGCGAACCCGTGGGCAGATGGACCTGAATACGTAACCCAGTGCCCTATCATGCCAGGAGGAACTTATACATACAGGTTTACAATCCAGCAGCAAGAGGGGACACTCTGGTGGCACGCACACAGCCAATGGATGAGAGCAACTATCTACGGTGCACTTATCATCTACCCAAAATCTGGCAAATACCCATTCCCAAAGCCAGCAAGGGAATACCCTGTCCTTCTGGGTAAGAACATGCATAAACAAACTCCATTTCCTAGCCTTGCAATTGATGGTCTCAAGCCGATCAAAACATGAATTTTTGTGCAGTTATCATCATAATTAAGTCCACCTTGAAATTGTTTATTTTATCAACAGGGGAATGGTGGAACAGAGATCCAATGAGTGTCCTGGCGCAGTCCAGAATAACCGGAGCAGCTCCAAATGTATCTGACGCATTAACCATCAATGGCCAACCTGGTGGTTTATCCAGATGCTCAAACCAAGGTACAACAATATTCCCTGTAAATGGCGGTGAGACGGTACTTCTACGAATCATCAATGCAGCCATGAACACAGAGTTCTACTACGGATTAGCCAATCACATGATGACAGTTGTTGCTGCTGATGCGATGTACACCAAGCCCTTCACCACAAACTATATAGTCATCGGACCAGGCCAGACCACTGATGTACTTGTCACGATGAACAGGCCTCCATCACAATATTCTATGGCAGCCCACGCCTACGTTAGTGGGCCTATACCTTTTAACAACATGACCACCACTGCCATCCTCCAATACAAATCAGGTGCTGGCTGTAGCTCAAAGAAAAGAGGAAACCGTTCACCAACACCCAATCTCCCCAGACTCCCATTCTTCAACAACACGAATCCTGCAAGAGCTTTTGGGCGCCGGTTACGAAGCCCGTCCCCAGTTGAAGTTCCACGTGAGATTGACGAAAGCCTGATCTTCACAGTTGGATTGGGGCTCATCAACTGTACTGGACCGAGTTTCAACTGCCAGGGACCTAACAATACCAGGTTCACAGCCAGCATGAACAACGTGTCATTCCAGTTTCCAACAACCACTTCCCTCATGCAAGCATACTACCAAGGCATTCCTGGTGTGTACACCACGGATTTCCCAGCGGCACCACCTCTACGATTTGATTACACTGGTAATGTCAGCAGGGGGCTGTGGCAGCCAAGTACAGGGACAAAGCTGTACAGGCTGAAGTATGGATCAAGAGTACAAGTTGTGTTCCAAGGGACGAGTATTGTCAACATTGAGGAGCACCCAATGCATCTTCATGGGTACCATTTCTATGTTGTGGGTTCAGGTAGTGGGAACTTCAACCCAAGAAGAGATCCAGCTAGATTCAATCTAGTCGATCCACCATCGAGGAATACAGTTGGGTCTATCCCTGGTGGATGGACTGCCATGCGATTCGTAGCAGATAATCCAGGTACGCTGAATTTAATTCAAATCCAACCTGCAAAAAGCACAAGTTTAAAAGTTTACTATACATATATAAACGAACTGATTTGGTTTTATTTGCCTTTGATTATTTGCCTGTTCAAACAGGAGTATGGTTGATGCACTGCCACATAGATAACCACATCGGTTGGGGTCTGGCAATGGCATTTATAGTGGAGAATGGTGTGGGAGAAAGTCAAACTGTTATACCCCCACCAGCAGATCTGCCTCGCTGTTGAGTACATAATACAGTCAAATGCCCAAGAGACCCATCTGTCTGTTCATCCTCTTGAAGCAAATACTGATTGGTTCTGGTTATCTCACTGCAGAGCACCTTCATTATTTACCCCAAAACAATCGTCTGGAATTTTGTGTCTGTACTTCTTTTCTTTCTTCCTTTTCCTTTTGGTTGGTTTTATCCATAGATCAAAGGTGTTGTTGTGCTCCATTCAGCACTCAGGTTGGTTTGTAAGGTTTGTGTTTTCCTTTTGTTTTTTCACTTTTCAGAACGAAACTATGTAATAATGTAGAGCTTTAAAAAGTTGGAATAGTAACATTCCTTGTCAGAAAGCAACATATATTCGTGCAATCGATCTTCTGCTGACCCGAGAGTAGGATAATCCAAGAGAAAATGTATGTTTTCCAGCCGCTGGGCAGCAAGGAAATTATACACACTACAACACCCAGATATTGGATGATAACAGAAACACAAGAACTCACTTTACATGCTTTTGCTTTAAAAAAAAAACATCAATCCTCTCCTCGAAAGAGAAAAAATAGAAACAATCATCAATCGTTTATACTTACTAGGACATGATGAATGATGAAGAGAATTCATCATTCCTAGTGAATCCCCAAAATCAATCAACGAAATTCGAGAGTTTTCTTTAATCAAATACAACAGAATTCGCACACCGCCACATAAAACACGCGCTCTTATAATTAGTTTAGTCTACAAACCCTTCTGTCAGTGTTGGAGGGCGAGCAATTTGGCTACTCTATGAAGACTTTGGCTTCTGTCAGCGTTGGAGGGCGAGCAATTTGGCCTGCTCTATGAAGACTTTGGCGCCAAATTCAGCCTCAGATTGCTGAGCCGTCAGCCTCCACGGCCTTCTTTCTTCAGATAGGGTTAGTACCGCTTAGTACAGTGTAGTTTATGTCGCAAGAAAAAAGGGGAACAAGGTAACACGGGCAGAGAACCATCATTTGATTAATCATCGAAAGACTGCAGCCACCACTTCTCAGTAATTAAAGGAGACAAGAGGCGTGAGCAGCCAATTTTTCTGACGAAACATGTCGCATTCGGGTGGCCCTGGCCGGGGTATGTGGCGACGAATACAGTGCGATCGCGTGGGATTCCGGGTTTAGCGGTTCTTTTTTATCGGCCTAACCTAATAGACGAGCACCGATGGTGCCATAGCTAGTGTCCGCTACTCGAACATGTGAAATAATGATGCAAATACTATCATACAATCGCTAGTGTCCGCTACTTGAACTAGGGTTGCCCTTAACCGTCTTATACATTACCATTTCATTTAGTTCGGTGGTTAACCATTTAATTCGGTTTTTTAAAATCCGATTCTATTACCATTCCATTTATGTCAGTTAATCTTTAGTTCGGTTTGATTTTATCGATTAACCTTGTAGTTGTGTATTTTTTTATTGATGAGACTCATACCATTAATATTATAGTACAACATTAACCATTCAACTAAATCATAAGTGACAAATCAAACACATATGATAAAAAATATAATAATATGCATATTCCCTTAATAGCTAACATTAATTATTATATAAGATGAACATTAATATTTGAAGTTTTTTATTGTTTATATAATTGGTTAACCGAACGGTTAACCGTTCTGGAAAACTCAATACCATTACCGAAACTAAAACCGGCCAATTTACACGGTTCGGTTAACCATACCATAAGAACCGGTATGGTTAACCTAAAAGCAGGTACAGTTCACTTCGGTTTCGATCGAATACCGCGGTTTCAGAATTTTTTGGGCAGCCTTAACTCGAACATGTGAAATAATGATGCAAATACAATCATACAATCGGGACCGGCAGCACGATGACCGTTTATTTTAGTTTGAAGGTTGCTCAAATTAAATTATTGATTATTCATATTGATGTGAAAGTTATATGTGTTATTATAAGTATTGTTTAATTTTATGTGATGATTATTCAAGTTAAAAATGAAGGTTTGCTCAAGGATGTAATTGATTTTTGTACAATCAATTGTATGATAGCCGCTTTAAATAATGATAACACAAGTTTAGTATTTCTTTGCTAGCTTTAGAGAATGAGTTTTTAAAAAAAAAAATAGAGATGAGTTTCCAAAAATAAAATCTTTCAGAGTGATAAAATAAAAGAAGAGACTGATACATGAATTTAATTATGTACAAAATATAATAACAAATATGTTTTTATCATAGTCAGTACATTATACTATTGATCAATTGAAATCAAAAGTGTCATGAATATCTCATTTGTTAGAAACATAGCAATTTTTTTAGAAAAGCTTAGTTGAGATGTCTTAATACTTAGATATTAATTCGGTTTACTTCTGGTGTTCTAGCAATCTAGTGAAGTTTGTTGCTTGTAGCTATAAATCCAATCATATGCAAAAAGTGGTCTAGTTCTTCAAAAGTTAGGAACAAAAATAACTATCACTTAAACCAATAGTAATCATTATCGTAAAGAAAGATTTGAAATTGACAACACCAATACGAAAAAATAGGAGAGAAAACATAAGAGAACAGAGGACAGGGTATGTGACCGACATGACCCAAGTAATGGCAGAAGAAGCAACAGAAACAGGATTGCCCCAAAGTGGTTGGATAACCATTTTCAGTGAGTCAAAGCAGGGAGATTAGTGGGATATTTTTCAACAATATTAAATAGCAGTTAAGTAGAGTAGTGGCATTGATTTTGATAGTGGGTAGTTTATTTAATTAATTAATTTAGCTTAAATAACTGCTCTTTTAGTTCCTATATATATAGGTGATTGTAAATCCTAATTAGCAAGTTAATACATCGTTTTACTTTGCATTCTCTTAACCTCCTCTCTGTAATCTTCCCCTTCATGTCGTATTCCCTTCCCCTGAAACCAGTCACGGTTTCATTGGTGCTTTCTCCCATTTGACCTCAAGCATGGACGAGACCACTACCCACTTCTGCGCCCTCGAAGATACCCAAAAGAAAACAAATGACACCGTCACCCAATTATCCGAGAAAGTCGAACAAATCTCAGCTCTACAACAATCTACTGCCGATCAGCTTTCGACATTTCAATCGACCCTATCGGCGCAGCTTGGGGAGATCCTCCACCACCTGTAATTCACTGAGAATCGACCGGCCCCCGCGCCGCTGGAGTCATCACTCCAGGCGTGCACATCCAAGTTAGAAATCCTGTTCTTTAACGACGATAACGTGTTGGGATGGTTGTTCCAAATTGAACGTTTTTCTCCCGCTACCAAACACCGATGACGCAACGTCTCGACATTGCCTCACTATATCTCACTGGCCCCACCCTCATTTGGTTCACCGTCTAGCACCAGGCTCACTTGTTCTTGAAGTGGGAACATTTTAAACGTGCAATTAAGGCACAGTTCTGGCTCTCCCGAAGGCTCTCTTTACAAACTTTGTCAAACCACCACAGTCGGTCGGTACATTGAGGAGTTCGAAGCCTTAAAATTGCGTGTTCTACACTTGACGATGACTAGCGCCCTCCATTGCTTTGTCTCAGAGCTACAAGATGATATCCAGCGCGAAGTCCTATTCCTCATGCCTACCGCACTCACCGCCGCCATTGGTCTTGCCCGCTCCATCGAGGAAAAACTAGCTCATCAGCCACGACCTTCTCCCTGCTTCCATCCCACTTGGCCACCACCTCCAATTCCCCCGGCCCCAAATCCTGCGGCTGGCATCCTTGCCCTGCCATCCCCGCCGCCCAAAACTCCAGTCACCGCCTCCTCCCCGCTGGCCGCCAGCCGCCTTCCTTTCAAACGCTGGACACCTGCCAAGGCACTTGTACGTCGTGAGAAGGGCCCCTGCTACACCTGTGATGAGAAATTCGTCCCCGGGCATCGCTGTAAACAGTGCCAATTTATGTGCTTGATCACCGACGAATCCGACTGCGTCGACTTCGAACAGCTCATGCCGTCAAACGAGCCCATTGCCACAGCCGAACCGCTTCCTCAAGCGCCCGAGGAGACTCCCCACGTCTCTCTTCATGTGTTTGACGGCCACACCAATAGCTCCACGATCCAGATCTAGGGCAAAATACAAGGACCGCCGTTGACGGTCCTTATTGACAGCGGCTCGACTCACAGTTTCATCCAAAACCGCTGGGCCAAACACCTCCGCCTGCCTATTGTGCCTTCCCGCCATCATCCGTTCGTGTGGGCAATGGTGAGATCATGCAAATTGCTGGGTATTGTCCACAAACTCTGGTCTTGCTGGGCAACTACACCTTCCTCATCGACTTTCACCTTCTGCCGATCCACGGCGCGGACTTAATCCTAGGGTGCGACTGGCTGGCCACACTCGGGCCCATCGTTTTCGATTATTTCGCGATGTACATCCAATTCCAAGTCAACTCTAAGTGGGTCACTCTCCACGGTATGGCCACCACCGATGTTGCACCCATCTCCTATTCCCAACTATGTGTGGAATGTCAGAAACACTCAATCGCCCATTTTTATGGGATCTTCGTCACCCTGGCTCCGCCACCAAACCCCCCCAACCCAACCGCCCCTTCATCGACCCAGCCCTCCAGCCACTCCTTCCAACTTACGTCGATGTGTTCTCTACTCCCAAAGGCTTACCACCACACTGCCCTCATGACCACTATATTCCTCTTACCCCACACATCGAACCCGTCAATGTGCGGCCCTATCGCTACCCACATCGTCACAAAGACACAATCAAACACCTAGTTTGTGACATTCTAGCCGATGACATTATCCGTCCGAGCACTAGCTCATTCTCCTCCCCGGTTCTCCTCGTCCGAAAAAAGATGGCACATGGTGTTTTGTGTCGACTATAGAGCGTTGAATGTGGTCACCATTAAGGACCGGTTTCCCATCCCCACATTCGATGAATTATTGGATGAGCTCAACAGCGCTACGGTCTTTTCCAAGCCCAGCCTTTGCGCCGGGTACCTCCAGCTCCGCCTAGCCCCATGCGATATCCACAAAACTGCCTTTCGGACCCACGAAGGCCATTACGAATTCCTCGTAATGTCGTTCGGGCTCATGAATGCCCCCCCTCCCCGTCCTTCCAAGCGGCCATGAACATCATATTCAAACCGATACTTCATCGCTTTGTCCTCGTATTTTTTGATGACATTCTTGTTTATAGTGCAGATATGGCGACTCACATCATACACCTTCAAGAGACACTCGACATTCTCAGGTGTCACTCCTTTTACTCCAAGGAGTCAAAGTGCACCTTCAGGGTCTCATTCCTTTCATACTTAGGGCACATCATTTCCACCGACGGGGTCGTCATGGATCCAGACAAAGTCCACGACGTACTATTGTGGCCACAACCATCTACCATCAAACAACTTTGTGGGTTTCTTGGCTTGGCCGGCTATTACCGCCATTTTATCGCGGGCTTCTCCAAGATTGATGCTCCCCTCACGGACCTCCTAAAAAAAAGCATTCCAATGGTCCCCATCCGCCACCACCGCTTTTACACCTTAAACAGGCGCTTGCCACCGCCCCGGTGCTCAGCCTCCCCGGCTTCTCCAAACCCTTCACCATTCAAAATGACATGTCTGGGTTTGGTGTTGGTGCGGTCTTGATGTAGGACGGCCACCCCATCGCCTTCTTCAGCAAACGGTTTTGTCCCTGTATGCAATCCGCCTCCGCCTATTCATAGGAAATGTTCACCGTCACCGAAGTCGTCCTGAAGTGGTGCCTCTACCTCCTCGGCTCCCGTTTCACCATTATGACCGACCACCAGAGTTTTCGCGCCTTACTCACGCAGACGATTCTAACCCTGAAGCAACAGCGCTGGCTATCCAAACTTGTGGGTTTTGACTTCGAGATAGTATACCGGCTCGGTCGTGACAACACACCAGCGGACGCCTTGTCCCGCCTTCCCGAAGCAACGTTGGCCAGCCTCCAGGTAGTCTCTTGGCCGGTTGTCGCCTTCCCAACCGCCCTTCAATCCTACACCCGTACTCACTGCCAAATTCTTACTACAGACATCCAGTCCAACCCCATGGCCTACCCGTACTACACCATCAAAGACGACCTCATCTACTTAAAAGGCCGGTTGTACATACCTGAAGCCTTCACCCTCCGCCACCTCCTCCAAGAATTTCACAATTCTTCATAGGGCGGCCACGCCGGCATCGCTCGTACCACAGCCAAGCTTACGGCTGCGTTCCACTGGCCCGGTATCCATCGCGATGTCCACCAATTTGTTTCTTCGTGTGCGACATGTCAGGAGGTCAAGCTGGAGAACCGAGCCTCGAAAGGCCTTCTCCAACCACTACCAATCCCAGGGAAAATTCGGGACGCCATCTCCATGGATTTCATCACCAACCCCCCCTCTCACATGGAAAAACCGCCATTTTGGTCGTGGTCGACCGCCTATCCAAATATGCGCACTTTTACGTGCTCAACACTCACTTTACAGCCACCCAGGTCGTTGACCTATTTGCCTGTAAGATATGTTGTCTCCATGACATGCCTTCCAGCATTGCCTCGGATTGGGACTTCACCAGCACCTTTTGGCGTGAACTGTTCTGTCTTCAATGCACTACCCTTTCCATGTCTAGTGCCTACCACCCTCAAAGTGATGGCTAGACATAGATCGTCAATCGTCTCTTGGAAGATTACCTCCGTTGTTATATTGGTGACAATCCGAAGCTTTGGTACGCTTACCTTCATTGGGTCGAATGGTGCTACAACACCAGTTATCATTCCGTCATTGAGATGACCCCATTTGAGGTAGTTTACGGTCGTCCGCCCCCGACTCTCCTCGACTATCTACCAAGGACCATCTCCGTCGCTGCAGTGGAGTCCGCCATCACCACCGCACTGAACTCCTTTGTCGGTTGACTACCAACATCCAGGGCGCTCAGCATTGGATGCGTCAAAAAGCTGACCAGAAGCGTACCGATGCATCCTTCAAGGTGGGTGACATGGTCTATGTTAAACTTCAGCCGTATCGTCAATTGACCGTCGTACACCGTCGCTCTCAGAAACTAGCTAAGCGATATTATGGTCCTTTCCCAGTCGTGGAGCGTATTGGTACTACTGCATGCAAGTTACAGCTCCCGCCGTCAGCCCAGATCCACGCCGTCTTCCACGTCTCACTATTGAAACAGGCTCAAGGCTTCTCTCCCGGTACGGCTGTGTCCCTCCTGACCAACTTCATCTAGGGTCGGCCCGCCCTTACCCCACACGTTGTCCTGGCCATCCACCAACATCTCGTCGGTGGCCACTTCGTTTCACAGGCACTCATTTAATGGCTTAGCTTTCCCACCGCCGATGCCACATGGGAATCTGTCGCTGACCTGGTTGCTGATTTTCCCGACTTCTGCCTTGAGGACAAGTCAGCTTCTTAACAGGGGGCAATGTGACCGACACGACCCAAGTAGTGGGCAGAAGAAGCAATAGAAACAGGATTACCCCAAAGTGGTTGGATAACCATTTTCAGTGAGTCAAAGCAGGGAGATTAGTGGGATATTTTTCAGCATTTAAGTACAGTAGTGGCGTTGATTTCTGATAGTGGGTAGTTTATTTAATTAATTAATTTAGCTTAATAATGCTCTTTTAGTTCCTATATATAGGTGATTGTAAATCCTAATTAGCAAGTTAATACATCATTTTTACTTTGCATTCTCTTAACCTCCTCTCTGTAATCAACTTCCCCTTCATGTCGTATTCCCTTCCCCTGAAACTAGTCACGATTTCAGGGTATCCGAACAAATGGTGAAAAGTAGCTTCGATAGTCTGAATTTTCATACTTATTTTTCAAGGTACTTTTAAGCATCTTCTATAGGGTATCTTTGAATGGTTTTATTACTTAGATGCAAGTTCTATGTACGACTAGATTTGTTCGAGGCTCAAATCAAAGTTAGACCAAAGCCAAAACGAATACTTTAATAATAAGTTGCCGCCAATGTTTGAGTCTGAATAGTTAGTATGCAAGCTCAGACGGCTAAATATAAAGTCAAATGTATTATCTCTCTCCCGCAAGACACTTGGTTTAACATTGAACTCTTTGCCTTAGACCATTCCAAAGCTTCCAATTAATGGCCATTTGAACCGTTTCCTAACTTAGAACATGAGCAAAATAGTAACTCAATTTGATATTAATTTTGCAAGTGTTATATGAACTATCACAATTGATATAATTACTGAGGAAATTAACTGACCAATATAAAACACTTGTGATTCACTTATTAGGCTCATATAACTTAATAGATGAACAAATCTTAACAAGGATTGTTAACATGGATTAACCTATAGTGACAATATAAGACCGTAAAACAATCATAAAATACATAGTAAAGTCACATGATACATGGCACTGACGACTCTTCTATCAATAACCTCTTCACCTTTATCCCTGAAAAAATAACAAGAACTACCACAATAAACTAGGATATCAAATAAATAATGTGACTACACCTTGGAAGACTAAAACATAAAGGTCTCTTGGATTACGCAGAAATAGCTAGTCGCAGGACGAGACATCCATTATCATCAAATATGTAATCCAACAACGAGTCTCTCTTATAGCCTCATGTAGTTAGGGATGGGGATTTTAAAATCCATTGTTGAACTTTGAACTCTTTTACTTTATGCTTATTTTATTATTTTATAAATGTATGATGATTGTTGAGTATTTATGGCTATTGTGCTTGTATACATCGTGTGGCTTGCTTAGGGTTTTGCTCAATTGGTTATCTATGTGGGTTTCAATTTTAGTATAGCGAAAGTAGAAATCTGAACCGTGGGGGACCAATTCAGTGATACTTATTGAAGGGCACTGAGATATATTTTACTACAACTTAGAGAAACTTGTACTTAATGTATCAATTGATTAGGTGATTGGACGACCCATAGGTTTTCGACTCAGTTGGTTAGGATTAGTAGACCATGATTTGGCTATTATTATTTAAGTTTTCCCGTATTTGTTTGAGTCCAAGAATAAAAAATTGGTAGTAAAGTGTGAAGGGGTCAAATATCTATCCTGGGGTACAACTATCCTAGATTAGTTACTTTAGTTTTATCGATTTTCTTTTTACATATGATTATCAACCAAAACCATAAAAACCCCTAACATTTATTGCACTTATCTTTTTGTATATATTTGTTTGTACATTTACTAAACTTGTAATTAGCTAGATAGTTTCTAAGTCCCTGTGGGTACAAAAACTTGTTGTACGACTTCGCTTGGATACACTTCCCATAATTTAGAATTATATCTATTTATATTTTGCTCAACAAGATAAATAGTAGTTCTTTTGATGGTTTGTTTCAGTGTATATGGTGGTTTTGAGGTGGATAGTTGCATCCGAGTAGTGGTGTGTTGTGTTATGGGAGAAGGTCATGATGGTTGAAGAGAGTAAGGGCTGGAGCATGGAGATAAAGTCTCAAAGTGTTTAGAAGGCCAGTTGTAGGATGATAAGAAGTAAGCTCACTTAATGTTGGAATCGTGGAATTTGGATAGGTGGAGGTTGTCTGTGCTTTTTACGGATCTGTGAAGAATCTTTTATTTGGGGAAAGCAGAGGTGGACCCAAGTTGTACTACGTGTCAATTGACACACATCAAATTTACAATAAGGTTCAATCTGTTTATATGTTATAAGTAGTATGTTTAGTTAGGAGATTTGACACCTTTATGTTAATTAAGATGAGAGGAATTAAAATATGACTAATTCTAGTATTTTAATAAACTATCATTATATATTATATACATGTAAAATAAGCTATGCTCACTTCAGCCGCTGTCTAACTTATTATAGCTGTACACTAGTTTCAAGTCACTCTTCAACCCTTTCTTTTATCTTGCTTTAAAATTATTTGGTTTTGTTTTTGTCCTTGTATATTTTAATTATATCTTCATTCCCTTGTTTTCTGTTTTTTGTTTTCCTTAAAATTTGATTTATCATACACTTCGACCTAACTTTACTTCTGAAAACAACAAAGACACTAAGATTGATCATTTAATTTGATACTCGACATTTGCTACATCTTAATTTAAATATTCATCTGGTTTACTTAATAATGTGAATGATGTTTCATTCCTTGATCAAGAATAATTTTTTTACTGTTTCTAATAATATCATTGAAATTTATTTTAAAGTAGAGATTATACTTCAGTGTAAAATCTTGGTCCGTACTCACTGTGACAAGAAAGACGTGTTGGGAGTGATGAAAACAACTGAGTTCGGATTGGAGCTTGGTAAGGACAATAACGGATGATTTTTTTTGTCCTAATGCTTGGCATGGATATATGTTTAATGTTGTTGAGTATAGTATACTTGGTACAAATTTGGCGAGGATGGTGGATGTTTACACTTTGTTTATTATAATTATCTGGATATGGAGATGAGGGCTTCTACGACATCTCTTAGGTTTTGGTAGTCCTAGGTTGGTTTGACTTATGCACAGGGGTGGACCCAATGTAGAGCGTAGTGTGTCAACTGACACACATGCAATTCATAATAAAGCTAAAATTTATTTATATGCAAAAACTAATTATGTTTAGTTAGGTGGTTTGACACTCATGTGTTGAGTTAAGTTCAAATATGGTTAATGCAATTTGTTTATTTCATTACAAATATCATTTAATATATGTAAAATTAATTGAGTTCAAGGATAAAGAATGACCTTAATAATAGTTGTATTTCACTTTGTAAATCACTCTTCATCTGTGTATTTTATATTTTGCTTTTAATTTTTACAGTTTTGTTTTAGTCCTTATATATATATATATATATTTATATATATATATATATATAGTGAGATAGGTTTTGAACCCGAAACCTTTGGTTCAAGGATACCACTCCTCTACTGACCAAACCATGATTGTACCTTTCTTTCCTCACCTAATATTGTTTATTTTCCCTAATCTTGATTTATTAACACTCCCCCTTTCCACCTTTTTTATCTCAAGAACAACAAAGGTCCTAAAGTTAGCTAATTACTTAATTTGTTGGTTAACATTATTTGCTACTTGTCAACCTAAATTTATTCTTCTAGTTTGTTCATGAATGATACTTTACTAACTTTGATTAAGAATAAAATGTTTTTTTACTGTTTTAAAGAATATAATTAAAATTTATTTTACTGTAGACCTTATACTACTAGTATTTATTGTCAATATGATCACACCTTTAATAAAAAATTATATAAAAGCTTATTGTTAACTTTAAAACTCTGAGTTTATAAGTTTGACACTTCTAATTTGAAATTCTGGGTCCGCCATTGCTTATGCAAGGTAGTGCTCACTGCACGGTATGGTGTTCAACTCCTATATGCCCTTGCCAAGGTTTGTATGTAGGAATGTAAATTCTCTAGTTCTCGATGGCCCTTTATAGTCGAGGAGATGATGATAAAGCTCAATATGCTTGATGGAGACGGATGCGAGGGAAAGGGTTTGTCTGAGTAAACGAAATTGTATGATCGATGGTTATTAAAAAAAACTCCATATTTTTAGCTGAGTTATTAAGGGAAAATTACATCCCCACCCATAACATGGTGAAATTATACATCTCACCCATGATTTTAAAATTACTTTCTTTACTCATGTGGTTTCTCCTTTTATATCCGACAACTTTTCTAATTTTCATTCATCTTATGAGATGTTTAAATGTTGTTCAAGATTGACGAAACATTATATGGACGGTGCTAAAGCATTATATTCTAGTTCAGTGCCAAATTCAACATTTTTTAAGCTCACATGTGACATGTGAGACCCAATAAAAACACGTTCATATGTCACATTTTTTATTGGGTCCCACAGATCACATATGAACTTTAAGAACTTTAGATTTCACGTTGGGCCAAAATATAACACTTTAGTATAATCTATGTAAAGTGTAAAGTTTCCTCATTTTTGGACAACATTTAAGCATCTCTTAAATTGAACAAAAATAAAAAAGTTACCAGATAAAAAACGAGGGAAATCACATGGTGTGTAATTTCATCAAAGTAAATCATACTGTCTGTGGATTTTCAAGCAGCGTCCTATACTCCAAAAGATCAATGTGTGTAGACCTGGCAATTTGGGTCGATGGGTCGGGTTGATATCAACCCTAAACCAACTCATTTAAAATATCATCAGCCCAACCCAACCAAAAAATGGAAGGGTCAAAAAATCATGACCCTAACCCAACCCATTTAAAATCCTTCAACCCTAACCCTACCCACCCAACCCATTTTTAAGCATACAATAATTTAGACGGATTAGAAGTATAAATTAATAAAAATATCCAAAAACATCCGGTGCTAGCTAGCACATTAATTAAGATGAAACAAAAGGAAGAGAAGTAATCTTGCTTGAACGACCCAACTTTAAACAAATTCCATGTTAGCGAAGAATCTAAAGTACTACACCACTTTCCATAACTCGTACTTTTTGTATAAGTTTATTTTTATCAATCTGAGCCTAAAAGCTCTACCATTGTTAGGGAAAAATCCTATCCAGATATGCACATGATCCTAGTGCCCTTAATAAAAGGGGAACGAAAATAAAATGTTCATTATGCATTAGAGAAACATACTAAAGAGAAATCTTATAAAGTTAGAAATAATTTATACACTAAGAGCTCAAAGCCTCAAACTATGATTGAAAGTTTTAAAATAATTACACCTGTTTAAAATGAGTGCTCATGCTTGAGAAAAGTACAATCACAATCACTTAATCGTTACCAACAGTTGAGGAACTTTTATGTAGCACGCTATCCGCATTGCTGGCTTCAACACTCACTAAGAGGTTTATAATCAAGATTATACTTACAAATATATATATCACATACTTTTGTTCACCCTTCTAGATAATCTAAACATACATATGTTCTAAAAAACGTAATGGCAGTGAGAATAAGAAAAACAAACCTAGGACAAATATAAAGAGCGACATAGACATGAACAACAACGTAGAGAAGAAAGATGGATGTGAGTCTGCAAGACGAGAGCATTAGGGTTTTCAACATTATGTTAAGGTCTGGTGGACCCTTTGTTTGATATGCAGTTGGTTGGGCCGTCTGTTTAGTTAAGATTGTGTGATATTATTAAAGGTTGGATAGTCCAACTGGGGGGTTGCTATTCACAGTAACAAAATTACTAATCACCGAAGTACAATTTTTTTTTTAACTCATATTGACGTTGTACACATGTAATGATGTGTCGCTGTGTTTTTTTTTTCAACAAATGATATCTGAAAGTAAATTTACCCAAGTAGTTTGTAGTTGATTAGTAGCGAATTTTACTAGTTACTTTTTTGTTGTAATCAATACAGGAATCTTTTTTTTGTAAAAAAAAGTGTTGGATTACATTTTTATGTGTTTATATTATGAATATGACTTAAAATTAATCTGTACTGCGAATAGCAAAAAACTTTACTATTTGCAGTACAATATTTTTTTCACCAAACTTAGTTGAATAAGTTAGAATGTTGTGTGGAGACACTTTTTTCTGAAACAAAAGGGGATTGAATGACCAAATTTTAGTCAAAATGATTAAAACAACTATGTTAAAGAAAAACTAAGTCACAACAACTAAGTTAAAGAAAAACTAAGTTACAACAACTAATTTATAGAAAAACTAAGTTACAACAACTAAGTTAAAGAAAAACTAAGTTAAAGAAAAACTAAGTTACAACAACCAAGTTAAAGAAAAACTAAGTTACAACGTTGTTCCAACTATCTAACCTAGATTGTATTTGATGAATCCAAGGTCCAACAGTGTTTGGATCCTTATAAAAGAACCACTGCGGATAGACAGGGGGAGTGGGGAGTCATCAACCATACAGAACCTTACGAAATGACCCTCGGGGCAAACTCCTATGTGGATCTCTCCTCTTGGTCTATCACGATCGGTATAATTATCGAGCGGAAGGTATGTGGCACTTGCCATACCCCCCCCCCAGACAGTAGAGTAGAAAACTACTATCAAAGTGTACTTTGTCGCGATCGCCATCCCCATTTCCGTGGTCATCCATTTCTCTTGAGGTGCTGGTCCATCCCTATTCTAATGAATCGCTTTTAACATGTCGTTGTACGGTGCTTCGTTAAACATGCTCCAGTATACATGCTTCGCCGGTTCTCTATTCTTCATGTGATGGTGCAATCCTCTACGGACATCTTTCCACCTCTCTTCATTTGAATACAGGTAATCAGCAATCACCCTGAAACCACATTTACCATCTCCACGAACATCAATATACCCAATGATATATTGATATAGCTAAGATGGGAAATTATGGTAGTATGAGAAGTTGTTTAGGGGCATGAATCGATTCGGATCTGATGATCCTCTATTAAGTGATCTTCTATTTGATGGTGCTCCTTCGGACTGGCTCGCCCTTGGTCGGTTACGCTCCCAAGACAAAGGTTCCCATCGGTTTGGTCTTGAGGTCCCGGTAGGTCTGCCAATTCCAAACTGTTCTAATGGTTCTCCTAATTGGCACACCATATCTGGATGAAGGAAGTTTTGGATTAGACTTTAACATTTGGCCATTAGAGTAGGATCGTCTAACTGTGCTACCTCAGAAGCAATATCACGCCATCTATTTTGTTCTGCTTCCTTGTAGGATAGCATATCAATTGTTGATTCATGTTTTACCCAGCTTAGGGTAGACCAGAAATGATGTATATCCCTCTTTGAGCACAGTATACCACTATCTAGCATGTAGTTTAATTTACATGTACATGGTAATCCATGAGAGGTTACCTTGTCACATCCACAGATTGAGCTGTCCATTTGCACATAATCCGCCCTACCAAGCTCCTTTACTAGCTCATCTAAGCAAAGGATACTAACCTTCCCGATCAGGTCAGCAATTGGAACCCTCATGTGCTCTCTTCTGTGTTTTGTCCTGGCTGACTCGAAATCCTTTTTTAGCTCCCTGATGCTAGTATTCACATGATCGTTAATCTTTGGAAAGATTACATCCAAAGTGTGTCTAGCACTCCTTAATCTCGTCTTTAGAGCATAATGTGCGCTCTCCACCCTATCAAATGTTTAAGTAAGTTTTATAGATCTATAACAATGACTGTATTATCTTAAAAATTACAAGACTAACAATCGTACCTATTTGTCGTTGTGTTGCCGAAGTGCAACACATTCTTGACCCGAGCCTCCACAAATTTTTCCTTGTGTTTCTCCTAGACTGATGCAACATACGTAATGAAACGTGGATAGCTTCGGTATGTATACTTGAAATTTTTGAGGCTCTCGTTGTAGTCCTGCTCTGTGCTCGAGTAGACAACCGAAGTCCACATTCGGACTGCAGCCGCCGCCCTTCCTCTATCACCCATATAAGTCTCGGCTTTCCCCTGAATGTTCCTACTTATGTGCCACCGACATAGAAGATGATGAGATTCAGGAAATACCTGTTGTAAGGCATTCATCAGGGCCAGACATCTGTCGGTGATAAATGTTGAGGTTGTAGTCCGACTAAGGAGTTCCCTTAATTGTTGAAGTGCCCACACATACATGTCCGTTGATTCTGATACAAGAAAGGCGAAGGCAATGCTGAAGTTCTTGCATATACTCGCCACTCCGATGAACTGAACCAAAGGCATTTTTGCGATGCCTATGACGTACGGGAAAGCTTGCAGCAGTAATCTAGAGGTAGGGTGTGCAAATAAGATGGACCCAAGTCGTGTTCGATCCCTTAAATTGTGAAAGTATGTAGAATCATGTTATCTATCAAATTAATATGCAACCTAAAGGATTACAGTTATTTGAGACATCCTAAGTTGACTTACTTGGTTCTGTAGTGTAATCGTAGTATGATAAGTGCGGAATTTATCTATGTTTATATGCTTAATGTGATTAATATTTTATTGGTTTATATGATAAATTCCTTACTTATATGCTTAATTATGTTAAATATTTAGATTATTCCTCACATGTGGTTTTATGCAAATACAGGTTAAAAACGCTGATGAAAATGTCTAAAAAATATACGGACTAATACTTGTTATCTCAGCCAGTGGCGGACCTAGAAACGAAAACCTGTGGGGGCAATATTGAAAATGTTGTTCCGTAGAAAACTAAGAATGAAATAAAGACCATATAATTGTTTCCCGTGAGCCTTTATCATCTAAAAAATAATACTCTCTCCTATTCAAAATATAAGTCGTTTTAGAGATGAATCTAACCTAATTTAAGTCTAGATACATCTTTAAAACGACTTATATTTTAAATAGAAGGTAGTACATAATAATATTATTGTTAATGAACTTAAAAGTGGTTGATTCTACATTAATGATGTGGTTATCACTGTTTAATTCATCGCCTAAAATTATATAATATTTTATCTAGTTTTTCCAAATATAGACATATATTTTTTGTATTGTTCCAAAAACCTATGGGGGCACGTGCCCCCACAGGTCAACATGTGCGTCCGCCACTGATCTCAGTAGTCTGGACCGACATCAACCGACGAGAGAGGCGCAACAACTTTGACTTGGGTGGCACCGGTTAACCGGCTTTTCGGTTAACCGGATTGTCGGTTAACCGGATTGTCGGTTAGTCAAATTTGATAACCAAAACCGGTTCATTTAGAAGCGGTTAACCGTCGGTTTCGGTGCGGTTTTACCAGTTTAACGATTAACCGAAATGATGTAGATTTATGTGTTTTTTTTCGTATAATTAGTAAACAATGTGCGGTTTTTCTGGTTTTGTTGCGATATTAAACCGGTTAACCGCCGATTTTGATAAGATTTTATTGGTTTTGGTATAATTCTAACCATTAACTATATAATTGTATATTTATTTTGGTAAATCTAATAATTAACCATATAGTTTTATACTTATACTCAAAATAAATAAAAAAATTAATAAATTAAATGCTTAAACAGTTTTTTCGGTTAACCGGATTCGTCAAAATCAATAACCGGAACCGGAACCGGGAAACTAAACGGTTTGGTTAACCGAACCGGCAAACGACTTCGGTTAACCGGGTTTCCGTTTCGGTTTCACCGGTTCCAGTCCGGTTTGGCGGTTCCAGTTTTCCATGAACACCCCTAGGCGGCATGACCCATGACGTGGGACCAAGCCAAGAGCCGTAACACATATTGGACAAATCGATGGGCTGGACCAATTGGATTGCCCACTTCTCTTCAGTTGCTAGGTTGCACTTGCACGTGATGATTGTCACATGTGAGAATGTATTGACGTACAACATGCACACGGAGGAGGAAATTACCATGCAGTACGTGAGAGTTGAGCTATTTGCTCGTTTCTCTCGGATCGGGAAAGAAGGGGGCCGTTGAGTGATAGAGCTGGAGCGAGCCACATGGATATGGGCATAGAATGCATAAGGGCGTGAATTCGTCATTATGGGCCGAGCAACGTGGGCTGCATCATGACGTAGGCACGAACATGCACGTACACTTGATGGGCCATGCACACACTCGATTTTGCAAGATGGATCATGCACGGGACAACACTTTAAATGGCGACACGCTGCAATCTTTTACCGATGAGTAGACCTGTCCTCCTGGGGTGACAGTGAATAATAGAGGCGCATGATAATTTGCAGATAGATGGGCCGGGACTTTAGAAGCAAACTCATGCACACGTGCATATTGCATATTTGGAAATCAATGAGTATTATAAAAATAATACAGAGCAGCAGGACAAACAACTTCACAAATGCAGAATAAGAGAATGACGAGGCATACATCAGTGGGCTGGACCGGAAGAATGATATTTGGTGACATCATATTTTATTCATATGATTATATATGAGGACATTACGACAGAAACATAATACGCAACATTCAGAATTATTCTCAACCCTAGACAGCGCCGCGTAGAGAGCAGCAGACAGAGGAGGGAGACAATAGTCAGTTCTGAACCGGAGCAGAAGACAGAGACCGAATTCGTCATCATTCTACAATTAGATGACGCTTTCTAATCTCTTTAACATTGTTATTATTTCTTTGTCTCCAATGTCTGAGTAGTTGTTAGATTTCTGGTTTGCTATGAATAACTAGTTTATTATTTTGCTTCCTAAGTTGTTAAATATTAATTCGATACAGATTGTAGTTTTGTTCCTAGTTATTTATTGTTTTTCTTGCGATTAATCATTGCTTGAATTTATTTGGTATGAATTGCTTACAAGTGAGAACTGCGGCGTTCATTAGACCTTATGAATATTACCAGTGAAACTACATATGGCAATTCCTGGGGATTAGCTGACTAGAAACCAGATGAATCGTTAATGCTACTAGTTAATTTGTAAATTCGTAACGAGAGTTAGGATTTGGGAATGGCTAGTAAGAATCTATTTTGCGGGAGACCGGTTTTAGATTAATTTAGATCTGGGGTTGCAATCTAGAATTTAGAAACACTCAGGAAGGGAATTGATAAACTAGGGAGAAGTAGTAAACCAGGATTCGCCCTTTTAGAATTGTTTAGAAGATAATCTTTTTGCTATTCTTATTTTAGTTTATTTGATTTCTGCATTCAAACCCCCCATTTTATTATTGTTATTTTTCTATAGTTTATTAGTTAGTAGATTAAAGACTCAAACTAGACACAACCTCCTTTGGTTCGATAACCTAGAGAATACTACCTAGGAAAACTTGCTACGACAGACCAGTACACTTGCTGCAATACGTTTCATACCGTACATAGTAGTAGTTGTTTTTGTCTAGCTCACCCAGCAAAGTCTGCACCATAGATCGACCATTTCTCTTTTCAAGTTTTGTTTTTTGTATCCTGTTGTATATGTCTTTCCTGGTTGCTGACGTGTCGGGGTTGATTGTGGTGAGCTATGAAAAAATTGCAGAAGGTGACACACCGACTCGGCTTCTCTGATCGATCATAATCTCCTCCCCCTCAGTTAGGTTTTCCCACAAAATGACCCTCTGCCCACTCAGCGAAATCATGGTTATGCCATCCGTTACCCACATTCAAGAAACACCCATAGCTTGTGTAATACCCCTTAATTCTAAAAGGACAACCACATTTCTTTGAACCAGATGATCTGCGTCGGGTGATGACACCAGGTCGTGGTGTCCTTCATGGTTTCCAATACCTCTCGAGAACTTTGAATTATGGTGTAGATATGGTTGGGATGGCCAACACTATCTACCCAAGCTTTCGCTTCTTTACTCCTAAATGGCTGATCAATTTGAAATAAGTAACCTGTATCCACCACCAGAGGTCGATTATACATATGTTTCATGTAGTCATCCATCTCTGCATTATGATCTTGAACGCCTTCATCAAATTCATCCCAACCTTCATCAGTAGTTGAGTCACTTTCCTGCAATAAGGGTCAGAGAATGTTAGACGAATGTTGAAAATTAGTGTGAATATGATTTACAAAGACAATAAACTAAATACTTACTGGGCTTGATACTGGAACAAAATCATGATCGGAATCTGAAGATTGACTCATGTCTAGCTACTTGAACAGTTTTACGAAATTATTTTTGGAAGAGAGTCAAAAGATATAGAGAGCTTTGAGAATAAGGAGAGTGAGTGTGTGAAGATGAAATGGAGAGGCATCCCTTATATAGAGGTTGGTCATGAACTAGCCACAAGGTTATAACCTGGTACGTGAACAGTGACCTGGTACGTGTACCTCTTCCTGGCAAAAGTAATTACCAACGGTAACTTTGAATTCACTTTGTACCGGATGCAGTAACCTGGTACGTGAACAGTGACCTGGTATGTGTACCTCTTCCTGGGCAAAAGTAATTACCAACGATAACTTTTAATTCACTTTGTACCGGATGCAGTAACCTGGTATGAACAGTGATCTGATACGTGTACCTCTTCCTAGCAAAAGTAATTACCAACGGTAACTTTGAATTCATTGCAGTACCGGATGCAGTAACCTGGTACGTGAACAGTGACCTGGTACGTGTACCTCTTCCTGGCAAAAGTAATTACTAACGGTAACTTTTAACTAAGAAATTAAGTTCAGATTTTAACCATATTCAAAGTGAAGCATCGATGAAATTTCCATGATGGGATGGATGGATATTCGTTTCCGAATGAGAGCCAGAGAATATAACTTGTCAGAGGAAGAACTCGAAGAGCCGGGTTACTTTTTGAGACTCCCGTTTACGAATTACTACTACTTTTTTCCACTAAAAGTACATTTGTACTATACCGCTGCGTTTGCCTGCGAATAGAGAACGGGTACAGATCATCAACTTCTCCATGGTGTGTTTGGTACGCTTCCTTTGGCTAGAATCTAATTTGAATAGTGGGGGTGAATTCTTTTTGGGGAAAATTCACGATATACCCCTGTTTTCTTTCATAATTCACAATATACCCCTGTCGTTTTCGTAATTCAACTTTAAACATGTTTAAATGTTGTCCAAAATTGATGAAACATGACATAGACGGCTCCTGCTCCATGTCACCATTTTAACCTTACTTTTCTCAGTAGCCGTTGAACTAGCCGTTGGACATGTCAGTGACCGTTACTCAAATATTATAAAAGAGGGTATTAGTGTCCCTACATACTCATTCCTTACCCTGTGCTCTCAGAATCTGTCTAATTACATCTTGCGTGAACTCTTCATACCTTACATCCCATTTTGCTCTCAAAATCAAATGGAGTTTCCTTTCTGTTTGCACGTTAATTATGTAGCTACTTTTGGTCGTCATGGAGCACAATTTGATAGAAGAATGGGGCACAGACGCGTAGAAGTTACTATGCCATATCCTAGTAATCTCCGTGATCTACAACGACGAGTAATTCGAGCACTACAGTCCCTCATCGGCACAATAAACATAACAACAATGGTGTATTTGGGGCTGGAGGGCGACTACGAGTGGACTTTTATTCATGTACAAAATGATACATCAGTTCGCCAGATGATGGAGAATTACATGGAGTATAATGATTTTATCGCTCATATTCCATTACTTGTTATTTATGATCCTAGAGCCCGATGATGATGATTTTCAACACCAAGACCAATTTATGAGATGCAACGTAATGTAATAGCACGGGAATAGAGAGACAAAGGTCAGGAAATAATTAGGTTATTGGTTATTGCGTAATTGATCTTGTTAGTTCTCGTGCTAGTAACCTTAGGTTTGTAATGAAATGATCCCATATGTTAGTAACCTTTGGATGTGGAATAAATGTGTTGTTATACTTTTCTGGATTTATAATATTTGGTAGATGTTTGGACGTGGAATAAACGTGTTGTTATACTTTTCGGGATTTATAATCTTTGGTAGATGTTTGGACGTGGAATAAACGTGTTGTTATACTTTTCGGGATTTATAATCTTTGGTACATGTTTGGACGTGGAATAAACGTGTTGTTATAATTTTCTGGATTTACAATCTTTGGTAGATGTTAGATAGTTATTCACTTTCAATTATGTGATTCATAGGATTTGAATTCTGGGACTTTTCTTAGGAATTTCTACATTTTGATATATTTCATTTGTTATGAGTGTGTTGATGCATGTGAAGTATCCTCCCGAAAGCAGGCTGCATTAACCAGGTTCAATAACGACAATACAAGATTCCTTTTCCTACTCGATACACGTGCTTGCTCTCCAATCATCAAGCTACAATCTTGCTGATTTAAAAGCTCTACAAAAATGATGCATTTCTAGAAAATTTTGGCATAGTCTCCCCTGTTTTTCTTCTCTCCACCGGTTCTAAGAACCTCCACAAAATCAACCAAAAGATCATCAACAAGGTCACCAGCAATTTCATCAATAATTCCACCATCACCAAGTCCATTAGAAAAAAACTACAACCACACAAATTTTACTAGCGTCTATTACACCAAGTAAAAATGAAAGACAACAAATAGTTCCAAGATGTTACTAAAGTTTATTACATCTAAATCCAAGATGAGAACCACAAGGGTGCACCATGCTGGCGCTGGTAACTATCCCATATGTATTAAGAGCTGAACACATCCTCAAGACCATGAGTTGCAGCTCTTTGTTCTTCTTCTGCCATCCCCTGACGATAGTATGACCAGTCCCATGCACGGTTCTCTTGATAGTATGGACGTGCAAGCTCACTTGCCTCAGACAGTAGCTATAACACACTTGATCAGGTAAGTACACATAAAAAATAAAAGTGATATGTCATGAAGTACTATAAAAATATGACTTACTAGACAGAGATCTGGACGATGAACCAATGTGGTCTCATAACTCTCAGGGTTTAGGATCTTCGGGTGTGTGTGCTTGGTGTACCAATCTAGGTAGAGTGGGTCGCAAGCATGCAACCGCGCATTTGTGCGCTCATACCTTGGAAGCAGCACTTTAGGTGTGTTATCCCACAAACTATGCATGGGGGGTATACACAGGTGTATGGTTGGTTTTTTCCTCTTTTTTCAGACCTTGGGTTGGGTCTAATATGAGGTTCAGGGATACCCTGAATGTACCTAAACTGGCGTAGACAACGCCCTGGCATGTACGACTCATTCAACCCCATAATCTGTATGGTACCTCTGTACCATGTACGCCCTCCATGAACATTAACATTATCCCGACCGTAGGGCAACCAATCAATCTACAATGTTATAATAGTGAGGGAATTTTCACCAGATACCCCTGAGGTTTGAATGAATTTCACCAAATACCCCTACCTTTTCAGAATTATTATGAGATACCCTTGAGATTTGGTTTTTATTACGAGATACCCTTCCGTCTATTTCCTCAGTAAACGACGTTAACTTTCACAATTTCTTCCCATTGTACCCTTATTCCAATTTTTCATGAGATACCCCTACATATTTGTAAGGACTACTTTCACAGATACCCCTGCATGTTTCAAACGGCTAGTTTCACCAGATACCTCTGTAACAGATACTTTTACCAGATACCCCTGCAACATAAAATAGCTAGTTTTGACCTATAAAATCAGAAAAAACACAACATTTTGACATTATAGTTTTCATAATAAGACGATGTCTTTCTCATAATCAAGTTACTTGGTCATTACTGCTGTTGAAGGTAGAAGATGCAATTGTGGAAGAGAAGTTGAAGTCCTTGCTTCAAGAAAAAACACTTCATCTTCCGGAAGAATGTACTACACGGTGGCGGATCTAGTAATTTTGTTTAGGGGGTTAAAAAAATTTTTGACACTGTTATTCTTTAAAATATTATATTATGTTACATTTTTTAAAAAATACATAAGAGCATTTTACAAATTTTCAAAAATTTCGAGGGGGTTAGAGCCCCCCCTCTGCATCCGCCTCTGGTACTACAAATGGTTACATTGCAAAATATTTGTAGTAAATTCTTCCAGATGAAGTCTTTTTTCTTTAAACAAGGACTTCAGCTTCTCTTCCATAATTGCATCTTCTACCTTCAACAGCAGTAGTGACCGAGTAACTTGATTTTGAGGAAGACAATTTCTTATTATGAAAACTACAATGTCAAAATGTTGTGTTTTTTCTGATTTTGTAGGCCAAAACTAGATGTTTTATGTTGCAGGGGTATCTGGTAAAATTATCCGTTACAGGGGTATCTGGTGAAACTAGCCACTCGAAACTCGCAGGGGTATCTGGTGAAAATAGCCATTACAAATATGTAGGGGTACCTCATGAAAAATCGGATTAAGGGTAAAATGGGAAGAAATTGTAAAAGTTAACAGACGTTTACTGAGGAAATATACGGAAGGGTA
>CM041778.1:371542263-371586612 GCA_023374045.1 Limonium bicolor | reverse complement strand
ATCTGCCTATAAATTCCTCCAAACCCATCTTTCTCTTCACTACTTCCGTTGTTATAACCTATTTCTTCTCTCTATATCTCCCACTCTCCTTCCTTTCATACTCATTCACTTCTACTATTGCTTGCTGCTGGAATGGATTGATTAAGAATGGAAGACTCTATGAAAGCTCAGGAGGGATAGCGCCCACTCTCACATATTATGCCATGTATACGTGTAGATAAAATCTCTACTTTATTATGGTTAGTTTGGGCGCTATCGATCCTGAGTTTCATGGGTTCTTCTTTCTACTGTTTGTTTAACTACATTCACTGCTAGAAACCGACTGGTGCGCCCTCCATGGTTGTGTATGTTCGGCTAAACTTCAGGGTAAAGGTTGTAAGTGTGTAGGTATTCTACACTCTCATCTCTCATTGTCTTCCTGAATCCTACATTTGTATATGTACAGTAATCCTTTTGATATATTGCAATCATGCAAATACTAAATTATAATACTTTCTGATATTAACTGATATCTGTGATATCAGCGAAAAGCATGTGAATACAGTCAAACAAGCAGCTGCTGTTATTCCTGGTACTGCAGCCAAACAAGCTACCAATTCAAAAGAAAGCAAGAGAAGCTATTTATGTGCCTATTTTAAGGCCAGAAAATGATGTATGGATGGATCTCTTTGCGTGTTGTGAAAGGAGTGCGTATGGGTTTATTAATTGTACAATCTTTCGTTTTACTGTAAAGAGAACTGATCTATGTTTGGAGCTTCAGATATCTATCTACAGTAAAGGGAAGGGAAACTGTTGATGAGTGTACTACAAGTTAAAATAAAGGTTAATCAATTGATTGTAGGCAAGCCATGAAACTATAGCTATCGAAGTAAAAGCCTCTGTTTAATTAGTTCCTCATTGTTGTAATTTAATTTTAGTTGTTTTGGATAGTCATTTTACCTTACAGTGAGTCAGTGATATTCTTCTTCTTGGGCTAGCTTTGTAGTTCGTCTCACTTGTTTAAGAAGGGGGAAGCAAAGTTACAGCTTATTTAGAAATCGATAACTCCGTTTGTCGTCGGCTACCAGATCTGACAAAATTTGATCTAAACTGAAAATTTGTACTTGATTGACCCAAACCTAAAACTCAATTAAACCAGAATGAATCAGAGTAATAGTAAATCAAAACTACATGAACCATAATCACACATCAAAATGGTGCCTGAAATTATTTCAAATCAGATTGTCCTAAATAACGTGACCAAAAAATTGATTTTATCTTACTTTTAAACTCTAGTAAAAATCGAAATAAACATTGTATTTAACCTAAATATAGCTTAGGCGTTTAATTACTATAAATTAGTTATCAACTATTTTATCTTATGATGTTTTTAGTATTTCTTTTAAGATTTTTTTAATATGTAAGTTCAATAAAAAATTTATACACTGATGAAAAGTATAGTTTGATAATTATCAAAAAAAAAAGTATAGTTTGATAGAATAAGTTGAATTTTTTATTATTATTAAAAACCACTAAGCCATAACCATAATGTCCAAATCTCATTTATACCCGAAATTTTTATACCAACCCTATTTTAACCGAATTTAAATTATCTAAACATGAAACTAACTAAAAAGACATGAAAGATGTAGGACTAGAAATTAGTCCAACAAACACACATTTAGACCTGGCAATTTGGACCCAATCCGAAACCTAACCCGAACCGAACCCATACTTTTATGGGTTAGGGTCTTTTTTTTAGCAACTTTGGTACTCTATATATAACTAGAAAACCATTACAACATATAATTTTAAGTCTCCTTATCCAAGTTGCACGCAACTTGGACATGAAAAGGAACATACATACCTTTCCAAATTTGAATCTTATCAAAAGCACTATTAGCAACAAGAAAGGTAGAGTAATTAAAAGTTTCATAATTTGACCTCCAACTATAACTATCTAAGGAATAGCAAAGATTTTTGAAAGCTACCAAGTCCTGTATCCCACCTTCTTCCATCATTTCGAATCCGAACATTCTGTCCTTCATCTCTTCATGGATATTATCAAAGCAGATGCAGTAGATACCTTCACTAAGTGCAAGTTCTACTGCAATACGAGCTGCTTTTATCACCGCCAGATGCACCTTACAGGTGCTACTTATAATCTTGTTGAAAGCTAACACTGGGGTTCCTGTTGAATTTCTCAAAAGACCACCAATCTGTATCGGAAAATCTTTCCTTTTAAAGACTTCAATACAGATAGAGGTAATACCTGTCGGAGGAGGCCGCCAGGGAGACAGATTTCCCATAAAAGATTGCTGCGGAGAGGAGGAGTCTGTGTACGCTGCAATGAAAGCTTGGTTATGCTCAATGACAGTCCACCAAGCCAGGGTAGAATCATGTCTACACTTGTTTCTTGCATCATAAATCACCCACATCATATTTGCCACTTCAGACAGCTTACTTTTTCCCCACTTTTTTGCTTTACAGATAAACCAATCAATGATAGCTTCATTATCAGAGGTAGGAATATCCTGGATATCAAGAACAGTAGTCCACAAAGAGGCAACATCACAACATCTAAAAAAACAATGAGCTTGGGAATCTCTATCACCACAAAAGAAGCATTCTGAAGGGCCCTGAATACGCTTCCCAATATTACCTTGGCAAGGAGTTATACCATTGAGGAATTTCCAAAGAACTAACCTTGCTCTCGGAGGACAGATAGAGTGAAGGATCTTCTTTTTTATGAAAGAGCACTGATTATCTGAAGAAGACTGACCCTGAGTCTGAGATTGTTGAAGAAGTTGAAACCCTGATTTGACATTGTAGGATTTATGCTTTGACGACATCCAGATCCAATGATTATCCTGAAAAGTGATACCAGACTTGAGAAAAGGTATGTTCGACACCAATGATTTCCAAATTGGGTTGTCCTTGTAAGAAGGACCAGCTTGGGTTATACAACTATTAGGGAAGTATAAACTTTTCAAAGTGGCAGCCAACATAGAGTTAGGCTGCTCCAAAGCCCTCCATAACTGCTTTGTAAGAAGAGCTTTATTGAAGTCTTCTAAAGCTCTGAATCCTAATCCTCCCATATCATTCTCTTTGCATACCTTCCTCCATTTCAACCAATGCATAGACTTAGTGCTCTTATTGCCTCCCCACCAGAAACCGGAGATGATGGAGTTAAGCTTATTAATAATGGTTTTAGGAAGAAGGAAAAGAGACATCGTATAACAGGGGATGGCTTGAAGAACACTCATCGCCATAATAGATCGAGCAGCTTGAGACATTGGCTTAATCCATGAAGCGATTCTCTTCTGAACCACAGTAATGATATACTCATAGATCTGAGATTTGTTCCTCCTAATCTTCAAAGGGAGGCCCAAATATCTAGAGAAAAAGGGGACTTCAATAACCCCCAAAGCGTTAGCAAACTGCGTTTTGAGATGCGGCATCAATTTCTTACTGAACACAATCTCTGATTTCTCCAAGTTCACTTGGTGCCCTGAAGCAAGGAGAAACTTGTTCACACTGTCATTCAAATACTTAACATTTTCAAACGAGGCCACCCCAAAGAAGATGATGTCATCCACAAATGCTAAATGAGATATAGAAGGACCTCCTTGCTTCATTTTGATGCCTTTGTAACCTCCTATCAAGTCAGAGTGATTAAGGAAGCTAGTTAAGGCTTCCTGAACCAGAATAAATAGAAGAGGAGACAAAGGGTCTCCCTGTCTAATACCCCTCGTCTGCTGGAACAGGTGGCCCGGAGACCCGTTTAGAAGGATGGCACATCTAACCGATGAGATACAGTTCATAACAGGAGTGAGCCAATTAGGAGGAAAGCCCATAGCAATCAGAATCTTATGGATGAAACTCCATTCTAACCTGTCATAAGCTTTACTCAAATCTATTTTCAATGCAAAACATCCTTTTTTTGAAGCTTGACTCCTCCCCATGAAATGAAGTAATTCCCCAGCTAGAATGATATTGTCTGTGATCAGCCGACCTTTAACAAAACCATACTGATTCTCTGAAATGATCGACGGAAGCATCTTTTGTAGTCTTCTAGCTAAGACTTTAGAGACAATTTTGTAAGTGAAATTACACAAAGCAATAGGTATGAAATTACTCATCTCCACCGCTCCTTTAGTTTTAGGAATAAGAGTGATGAAGTAGTCACTAAACCCATCTGGAATAGAATCTCCTCTAAGAATAGCTAACACCGAATCTGTGACTTGAGAGCCTACGGTTTGCCAATAAGTTTGGAAAATTTTTCCATTAAAACCATCTGGACCAGGCGATTTGTCTGCCCCAAGAAGCTTAGTCGCCTCCACCACTTCTGACTCAGAGTATGGAGAATTCAACTCATAGATGAAATCAACAGACAATCTTCCTCTGACTGCATCCTCAAATGTAGAATCTCCTCTAGGAGAGGAAGAGGTGAAAATATTCTGAAAATAGTCTCTAGAGATTCTTTCAAGTTCTGACCATTTGTAACACATCACTTGGTTGGAGTCTTTGAGCCCGAAAATACTGTTAGCTCTTTGGTTATAAGAAGCTTTAGAATGGAAGTAACTAGTATTCTTGTCCCCTGATTTCACCCATGAGTCTCTAGACCTCTGTTTCCACCAAATCTCTTCTTTCACAGCCAGTAATTCAATCTCCATCAGTAGCCTCTTTCTATTAGTATCCGACCCAAAAGAAGGAACTCTTTTAGTCAGACTTTCTAATTCAGCCCTCTTCCTCTGAATCTTCCATTTGATTTTCTTTAGAGACCATCCTTTCCATAGAGATAATTTCTAAGCACACTCACTGAGCTTTTGACCCAGATCCAGACAACAATTACCCCAAACCTCTATAATGATATCTCTGCATTTCTCTTCCAGGCACCACCCATTTTCAAATCTGAATATTTTCTTTGGAATTCTTTGGACTCCAAACAAACGGATAAGAATAGGACAATGATCAGAGTATTCCCTAGGAAGATGTTCCACTGAGATGTTAGGAAACATATTGATACCCAAAGAACAACTAAAAGCCCTATCTAGCCTACTCACCGAGTGACGATCATTCAACTGACAATTAGAATAAGTATCTGCTTCCCCGAAGAAGCCCAGATCCTCTAGCTGGCAAAACTGTATAACTCTCCTGAAGGGTTCCATCTGATCTTCATGTCTTCTTCTACCTCCTATTTTTTCATAGTTATACAAAATTTGATTGAAATCACCAACTACAATCCAAGGTAAAGTGACTAGACCCCTTAGAGTCTCTAGTAGTTTCCATGAAAGGTGTTTGAGTTTCCAATCTGCCCACCCATAGAAACCAGTCAAATGAAAGCAAATACCTACAGGGAGGGTAATCTCCACTGCCATATGATGAGGGGAAGAGTTAATACTTTTAACACCAATACCCACTCTCCACATTAGGGCTAGACCACCGCTTCTTCCTCTACTACCTACTGCCGCCCCATAGTAAGAGGGGAAAAAGTTAAAAAAATCCACCATATCCTCGTGAGCTTTGTGCGTCTCCATCAAGAAAATAATCTCCGGTTTGTGGTCTGCTATAAGTCTTTTCATCCAGAATTTGATTCTGGCTTCCCTAGACCCCTACAATTTAATGAAATACAAGCCATCCAAAACACCGTATCTCGCAAAGCACGAGAAGAGGAGGCACCAATGCTATCTTTAATCAAACAGTAGTACACTGGCCAAGGTTATCCTTTGGCAGTTCCAAAGAGGAACAACCAAAACCAGATAACTAAGAACGCTTTAGCAGAAACCTTAGAAAATTCTCAGACTCATCTTTATAAATTAGCTTCAGCAGCAGGAGAACAACTAAACATTTGCGTCTTCTTGACGAAATTCACTGTCAAACAAAACTGATAGCAAAAGAGCTATCACTAGAATTACTGATATAAATCGGAATCTGCTGCTAATCGAATACCTCTGTAGCTCTCAGAGGATGAACCTGTAATCTCCCAACTAACCAAGAAACACCTGTACTGGTGAGTATCTTGCGACTAATTTGAGAAGAAAGAAATCGATTCTGAAGCTTATCAGATAGAGGAAATTCTTATTAACCAGCAACTCCGTATTTACTGCAAGCAGAACCTGCCCTGAAAATACAAAATTGATCTGAATTGAACAAACACACTGTCAGACGTGTCGGACACGAGCAGAACCTGCCACTCGATGGGAGACTTATCTCTTCCTTAAAACCTGACGGCTGGAGCGCTACACCCAAAACAGTTGTCTCCTAGATTGACTCTAACAACAACCAGAACGAGATAGATGATTGAAGCTCAATCCTGTACTAGGACGAGGACAATCGCAACAGATGCTTGGAAAACACTTCGAAATTGCTTCAAGAAGAGAACTACAACCGAATACTGCAACGGCGCCGCCTCTTGCCTGGAAAACCTGAGAACTTTCACACTACAACTCGTACTCCTACTGAAATTCGAATGGGCTTGTCTTCTAGTCTGGGAGAAAACGAAAACTCCACACCAATAACCAGTTGACATCTAATTTGAGAAAAAAAAATATTCCAACCGTACCGGAAGAAATAAAGCAACCACTCAACTTTCGTAGAGCTTAGCTAAAAGAACCAGAAGGGATAACCCCCTAATCGACTCAAAAAATGAGCGATACTCCCAGAATTCCTATCTAGGTTTAAATCGCCCCCAAATCGCTTCAGATAGAGAGCGAAGCTACAGTCCCTCACTTAATGCCATATTTTATGGGTTAGGGTCTTGATTATTGATTCATCTATTTTTTGGGTTGGGTTAGGGTAATAAACTAATTTTGTGGGTTGGGTTAGGGTAGAGATCTAAACCCATGACCCAACCCGAAACCCGAAAATATATTTGTTAATAATAAAAAATAAAATATTAATTCACACACACATATATATATTATTTTTCAGATCAAGCTATACCTTAGCCTTAAGTCCAAGTGCAGTTGGACCTGGGTTGCTATTCGCAGTACAAAATTACTAATCACCGTAGTACAAAATTTTTGTAATTCATATTGACGTTGTACACATGTTATGATGTCGTGTTGTAACTTTTATTTCTAAAAAAAAATCTTGAGCGTAAACAGTAAAAAACACTCTGATTGTTACAAAACATTATAAACCCGTATTAATTGCGTCAATATGATTTTAATTCTGACTCCACGTAATTTGGACGACATTTTACGTTATGTTTGACTAAATTACAAACATTGGTACATATTCAGAATGTCGTATTGAATTCGTAGTTAAAAACACCAATTTCGGGTGAAAAAAAGCTCTAATTGTAATAAAAGACGCTAAACCCTTTTTAATCAGATTTAAACGTTATAATTGCGACTCCACGTAAGTTAAAGACAGTTTACGTTGCATTTGACTAAATTACAAACATTGTTACACTGTCAGAACGTCGTAATGAAATCGCAGTTCAGAACGTTATTTTCGGGTAAAAAACACTCTCACCATATATATCCCAACCTTCATTGAAAAATTCATTTTTCTCTTACTCACTCTCTCTCTCTCTTCCTTAAGAAGCTCTCTTCTGACTGTCGGAGCCGCCGCCGGAGCCGCCATCCGCCGCCGCCAACCACCGCGGGAAAAATTTTCCGGTGAGTTTTTTGAATTTTTTTTTTTTGCAACTTATAGATTTGGGTGTCCTGAGTATGAATTTGGTGTTAGTTTTTTGAAATTCAACATCAGTTGAGCTAGATCTAGCATGAAACATTCGAAATTAGCAAAAAAAATGTAGGGAGAGGAGCAATGCGGCTCGACCTGCGCTAGGGCGAGCACCACCCCTGCTCTACCCGGAGACAGGCGAGCACCGCCACTGCTCGAGTTACCTGCGGGCAAGGAGGCGTGCGGCTCGACCAGTCTGTGCGCGCGCCCGACGAAGGAGACGAGGAAGGCCGCTGCTCGAGTCGGAAGGAGGCGAGCAGGAGCTTAGCTCGCCCATGACGGAGACGAGGACCTGCGCGACTCAACCCTGGAGGAGGAGAGGAGCTGCACGGCTCACCCCGGGAGCAAGAGAGCATCTGCGCAGCTCGAACCCATTTTTTTTTTTTGAATTCTAATATTGTGAATGATTTTTAATTTAAATGTTTGAATTTGTTTTTTTTAATTCTAATATTGTGAGTGACTTATAAATGTTTGAATTTGTTTGTTTTTGAATTCTAATATTGTGAATGATTTATAAATGTTTGAATTTTAATGTTATGAATGAGGAATATAACTGTGTGATATTCATATGCAGTGATGGATCGACTGAAAAAAACAGTGCAACATGTATACTCGAAGAAGAAGAAAGACCGGGGTACGGAGCAGCCTATGACGGCCTCGTACCGTCGTGCACGAGCTCCTGGTGAAGGGCCGAGTAATCCTGCCCCCGCATGGAAGCAGCACGTCACTCATCGTTTCATCCGGGTCAATCTGTTAATGACCCAGCGTTTCAGATACCTGCACCACCAAGGGAAGCGGTGGATGACTCGGCAATGTACGAGCATATACCGAAGAGATGCATGCTAGTGTTGTCATCATCCAGTAGTGCTTGGTCTGATAGAACACTGCACAGCGCTAGCTACAACATCTCGGGCGAAGAAAGCCACCAGATTGCTCCCTTAGAAGCTCAGACGTCAGGCGATGGTAGTTCATCTCGTCCACCACGCCATCACCCGCCCGTGCTGATGAGGACCATGTGATGACCGAGTGTTCGCCACATGTTGATGATGATGGTGATGGTGCTGATGATGAGGACTCACCCGATGTGGATGAGGAGAAGGATGATGAAGATGATGATGTCATGGATCAGGAGGACGACACTGACAAGGAAGCAGCGCTAGCGATGGTTCCAGTCATTCCTACCTCTTGGAAGTTAACAGAGGTGCCAGTTCCTGGCGATCCACTACTCACTAGTGTTATCACTAGCTTCGGGGGTCATGTAGCGCTTGACTTATGGTCCTCAACTAAGGTATGTTCTCTATCTTCTCCTGTATTTGATCATTTAAATCATACTACGTTTTGTAAGTGTTAAATATTGGTCATTATCTAGGATCGTGGGGTTTTGAGTTTGAAATCTCGTAAGGTGATGCTTACTAGCTGGCCAAAAGATCGAGTTACCTACAAAAGAGCAAGTTACATGCTTAAGTATTCTGGTAGACAACACCTACAGGATATTACGATGCCATACAACAATATGTCCCTCATCAGTGCTTTTGTGGAGAGGTGGCAGTCTGATACAAACTCATTCCATATGTCGTTCGGTGAGATGACGATTACCCTGCATGATGTGTGGATGATACTGCAAATCTCCATCGTTGGTCGTCCATTGATAAGGGATTCATCCACCCCTGGGTTGAAGGAGGTAATGGCTGATTGTCTTAATTTTGGGGGAAATGTTCAGACTATGACAGAGACACTGTGGAATACCGGTGTTGTATCGATTGCGAGCTTGTTGCAGCACTGTAGGGATGAACATGAAGAGCCAATGAAGCAGGCATGTGGTTGGTTGTATCATCTTATCGGTACAACCATATTAGCTGGAAAATCAAATGGTCGTTTGAGTCCACAGCTGTTTTGGTTAGTAGCTCCCATGAAGAAAGCTACCAAGCTTCATAAATATGCATGGGGAGCTGGTACTCTTGCATGGTTATATCGCCAGCTAGGGATAGCCTCTCGTGCCGGCTCCAGTGGGATAGGTGGTTCTATGACATTACTTGAGGTATGTGTCCTAATGTGCATCTAGTATATGATAACTCACTGAGTATTAATAATTGGTACTACTTAATCATTCTAGTGTTTTTATATGCACAGTGCTGGATTTATGCGTACTTCCCTACATTAAGACCAGCGATTAGCCCAGAATGGCGTGCTAATGATGACAGACCTTGGGCTCTAAGATGGGTGAGATCTAATTCTCAAGTGCATGATCATCGTTCACTGCAAGGCTATCGTGAGCATCTAGATGCTTTGACTGCTCTAAATGTAAGTGTTTGTAGTTGTTAACAAATTGAACCATTATTATTTTTGTCTTTAGAGAATTTTCACCAGATACCCCCGAGGTTTGACCGAATTTCACCAAATACCTCTACCTTTTCAGAATTACTATGAGATATCCCTGAAATTTGGTTTTTAATACGAGATACCCTTCCATATATTTCCTTAGTAAACGTCTGTTAACTTTTACAATTTCTTCCCATTTTACCCTTAATCCGATTTTTCATGAGGTACCCCTGCATATTTGTAATGGCTATTTTCACCAGATACCCCTGCGTGTTTCGAGCGGCTAGTTTCACCAGATACCCCTGTAACGGATAATTTTACCAGATACCCCTGCAACATAAAACATCTAGTTTTGGCCTACAAAATTAGAAAAAACACAATATTTTGACATTGTAGTTTTCATAATAAGAAATTGTCTTCCTCACAATCAAGTTACTCGGTCACTGCTGCTGTTGAAGGTAGAAGATGCAATTATGGAAGAGAAGCTGAAGTCCTTGTTTAAAGAAAAAATACTTCATCTGGAAGAATTTACTACAAATATTTTGCAATGTAACCATTTGTAGTACCAGAGGCGGATGCAGAGGGGGGGCTGAGGGGGCTCTAACCCCCTCGAAATTTTTGAAAATTTGTAAAATGCTCTTATGTATTTTTAAAAAAATGTAGAGTAAATTACTCAGAACCCCCTTGAGGATTTAGGATATTACAGTTAACCCCCTTGTGTTTATCATAATTACTGGTAACCACCTCGAGGTTAAGGTATCTTTGACTACGAGCCCCCAAACTATAACTCTGCTATTAGGAAGTTAACTATGTGTTGACCTATCAGCTTAATCACATTAATAATGTCTGACTGGACAAAAAACACTACTTAATCTGCATTGTTATTTTCCGAAACATGTCAACCTTGCCTCGAAATTGCATCTAAAGTAGGATAAGAGAGAGTTGGACGATGTTGATTTAGCAGTATTGTTGTTCTATCTGGCATTATTAATATGATTAAGTTGATAGATCAACACGTAGTTAACTTTCTAATAACAGAGTTATAGTTTGGGGGCTCGTAGTCAAAGATACCTTAACCTTGAGGTGGTTACCAATAATTATGATAAACACAAGGGGGTTAACTGTAATATCCTAAATCCTCAAGGGGGTTCCGAGTAATTTAACATAATATAATATTTTAAAGAATAACAGTGTCAAAAATTTTTTTAACCCCCTAAACAAAATTACTAGATCCGCCACCGTGTAGTACATTCTTCCGGAAGATGAAGTGTTTTTTCTTGAAGCAAGGACTTCAACTTCTCTTCCACAATTGCATCTTCTACCTTCAACAGCAGTAATGACCGAGTAACTTGATTATGAGAAAGACATCGTCTTATTATGAAAACTATAATGTCAAAATGTTGTGTTTTTTCTGATTTTATAGGTCAAAACTAGCTATTTTATGTTGCAGGGGTATCTGGTAAAAGTATCTGTTACAGAGGTATCTGGTGAAACTAGCCGTTTGAAACATGCAGGGGTATCTGGTGAAAGTAGTCCTTACAAATATGTAGGGGTATCTCATGAAAAATCGGAATAAGGGTACAATGGGAAGAAATTGTGAAAGTTAACGGTCGTTTACTGAGGAAATAGACGGAAGGGTATCTCGTAATAAAAACCAAATCTCAAGGGTATCTCATAATAATTCTGAAAAGGTAGGGGTATTTGGTGAAATTCATTCAAACCTCAGGGGTATCTGGTGAAAATTCCCTCACTATTATAACATTGTAGATTGATTGGTTGCCCTACGGTCGGGATAATGTTAATGTTCATGGAGGGCGTACATGGTACAGAGGTACCATACAGATTATGGGGTTGAATGAGCCGTACATGCCAGGGCGTTGTCTACGCCAGTTTAGGTACATTCAGGGTATCCCTGAACCTCATATTAGACCCAACCCAAGGTCTGAAAAAAAGAGGAAAAAACCAACCATACACCTGTGTATACCCCCATGCATAGTTTGTGGGATAACACACCTAAAGTGCTGGTTCCAAGGTATGAGCGCACAAATGCGCGGTTGCATGCTTGCGACCCACTCTACCTAGATTGGTACACCAAGCACACACACCCGAAGATCCTAAACCCTGAGAGTTATGAGACCACATTGGTTCATCGTCCAGATCTCTGTCTAGTAAGTCATATTTTTATAGTACTTCATGACATATCACTTTTATTTTTTATGTGTACTTACCTGATCAAGTGTGTTATAGCTACTGTCTAAGGCAAGTGAGCTTGCACGTCCATACTATCAAGAGAACCGTGCATGGGACTGGTCATACTATCGTCAGGGGATGGCAGAAGAAGAACAAAGAGCTGCAACTCATGGTCTTGAGGATGTGTTCAGCTCTTTATACATATGGGATAGTTACCAGCGCCAGCATGGTGCACCCTTGTGGTTCTCATCTTGGATTTAGATGTAATAAACTTTAGTAACATCTTGGAACTATTTGTTGTCTTTCATTTTTACTTGGTGTAATAGACGCTAGTACAATTTGTGTGGTTGTAGTTTTTTTCTAATGGACTTGGTGATGGTGGAATTATTGATGAAATTGCTGGTGACCTTGTTGATGATCTTTTGGTTGATTTTGTGGAGGTTCTTAGAATCGGTGGAGAGAAGAAAAACAGGGGAGACTATGCCAAAATTTTCTAGAAATGCATCGTTTCTGTAGAGCTTTTAAATCAGCAAGATTGTAGCTTGATGATTGGAGAGCAAGCACGTGTATCGAGTAGGAAAAGGAATCTTGTATTGTCGTTATTGAACCTGGTTAATGCAGTCTGCTTTCGGGAGGATACTTCACATGCATCAACACACTCATAACAAATGAAATATATCAAAATGTAGAAATTCCTAAGAAAAGTCCCAGAATTCAAATCCTATGAATCACATAATTGAAAGTGAATAACTAACATCTACCAAAGATTGTATATGTCACGAGAAATGAAATATATCAAAATGTAGAAATTCCTAAGAAAAGTCCCAGAATTAAAATCCTATGAATCACATAATTGAAAGTGAATAACTATTCAACATCTACCAAAGATTGTATATGTCACGAGAAATGAAATATATCAAAATGTATAAATTCCTTAGAAAAGTCCTAGAATTCAAATCCTATGAATCACATAATTGAAAGTGAATAACTATCTAACATCTACCAAAGATTGTATATGTCACGAGAAATGAAATATATCAAAATGTAGAAATTCCTAAGAAAAGTCCCAAAATTCAAATCCTATGAATCACATAATTGAAAGTGAATAAATATCTAACATCTATCAAAGATTGTATATGTCACGAGAAATGAAATATATCAAAATGTAGAAATTCCTAAGAAAAGTCCCAGAATTCAAATCCTATGAATCACATAATTGAAAGTGAATAACTATCTAACATCTACCAAAGATTGTATATGTCACGAGAAATGAAATATATCAAAATGTAGAAATTCCTAAGAAAAGTCCCAGAATTCAAATCCTATGAATCACATAATTGAAAGTGAATAACTATCTAACATCTATCAAAGATTATAAATCCAGAAAATTATAACAACACGTTTACTCCACGTCCAAACATGTACCAAAGATTATAAATCCCGAAAAGTATAACAACACGTTTATTCCACGTCCAAACATCTACCAAAGATTATAAATCCCGAAAAGTATAACAACACGTTTATTCCACGTCCAAACATCTACCAAATATTATAAATCCAGAAAAGTATAACAACACATTTATTCCACATCCAAAGGTTACTAACATATGGGATCATTTCATTACAAACCTAAGGTTACTAGCACGAGAACTAACAAGATCAATTACGCAATAACCAATAACCTAATTATTTCCTGACCTTTGTCTCTCTATTCCCTGTGCTATTACATTACGTCGCATCTCATAAATTGGTTCTTGGTGTTGAAAATCATCATCATCGGGCTCTAGGATCATAAATAACAAGTAATGGAATATGAGCGATAAAATCATTATACTCCATGTAATTCTCCATCATCTGGCGAACTGATGTATCATTTTGTACATGAATAAAAGTCCACTCGTAGTCGCCCTCCAGCCCCAAATACACCATTGTTGTTATGTTTATTCTGCTGATGAGGGACTGTAGTGCTCGAATTACTCGTCGTTGTAGATCATGGAGATTACTAGGATATGGCATAGTAAATTCTACGCGTCTGTGCCCCATTCTTCTATCAAATTGTGCTCCATGACGACCAAAAGTAGCTACATAATTAACGTGCAAACAGAAAGGAAACTCCATTTGATTTTGAGAGCAAAATGGGATGTAAGGTATGAAGAGTTCACGCAAGATGTAATTAGACAGATTCTGAGAGCACAGGGTAAGGAATGAGTATGTTGGGACACTAATACCCTCTTTTATAATATTTGAGTAACGGTCACTGACATGTCCAACGGCTAGTTCAACGGCTACTGAGAAAAGTAAGGTTAAAATGGTGACATGGAGCAGGAGCCGTCTATGTCATGTTTCATCAATTTTGGACAACATTTAAACATGTTTAAAGTTGAATTACGAAAACTGACAGGGGTATATTGTGAATTATGAAAGAAAACAGGGGTATATCGTGAATTTTCCCCAAAAAGAATTCACCCCCACTATTCAAATTAGATTCTAGCCAAAGGAAGCGTACCAAACACACCATGGAGAAGTTGATGATCTGTACCCGTTCTCTATTCGCAGGCAAACGCAGCGGTATAGTACAAATGTACTTTTAGTGGAAAAAAGTAGTAGTAATTCGTAAACGGGAGTCTCAAAAAGTAACCCGGCTCTTCGAGTTCTTCCTCTGACAAGTTATATTTCTCTGGCTCTCATTCGGAAACGAATATCCATCCATCCCATCATGGAAATTTCATCGATGCTTCACTTTGAATATGGTTAAAATCTGAACTTAATTTCTTAGTTAAAAGTTACCGTTAGTAATTACTTTTGCCAGGAAGAGGTACACGTACCAGGTCACTGTTCACGTACCAGGTTACTGCATCCGGTACTGCAATGAATTCAAAGTTACCGTTGGTAATTACTTTTGCTAGGAAGAGGTACACGTATCAGATCACTGTTCACGTACCAGGTTACTGCATCCGGTACAAAGTGAATTAAAAGTTATCGTTGGTAATTACTTTTGCCAGGAAGAGGTACACATACCAGGTCACTGTTCACGTACCAGGTTACTGCATCCGGTACAAAGTGAATTCAAAGTTACCGTTGGTAATTACTTTTGCCAGGAAGAGGTACACGTACCAGGTCACTGTTCACGTACCAGGTTATAACCTTGTGGCTAGTTCATGACCAACCTCTATATAAGGGATGCCTCCTCCATTTCATCTTCACACACTCACTCTCCTTATTCTCAAAGCTCTCTATATCTTTTGACTCTCTTCCAAAAATAATTTCGTAAAACTGTTCAAGTAGCTAGACATGAGTCAATCTTCAGATTCCGATCATGATTTTGTTCCAGTATCAAGCCCAGTAAGTATTTAGTTTATTGTCTTTGTAAATCATATTCACACTAATATTTTCAACATTCGTCTAACATTCTCTCGACCCTTATTGCAGGAAAGTGACTCAACTACTGATGAAGGTTGGGATGAATTTGATGAAGGCGTTCAAGATCATAATGCAGAGATGGAAGACTACATGAAACAGATGTATAATCGACCTCTGGTGGTGGATACAGGTTACTTATTTCAAATTGATCAGACATTTAGGAGTAAAGAAGAAGCGAAAGCTTGGGTAGATAGTGTTGGCCATCCCAACCATATCTACACCATAATTCAAAGTTCTCGAGAGGTATTGGAAACCATGAAGGACACCACGACCTGGTGTCATCACCCGACGCAGATCATCTGGTTCAAAGAAATGTGGTTGTCCTTTTAGAATTAAGGGGTATTACACAAGCTATGGGTGTTTCTTGAATGTGGGTAACGGATGGCATAACCATGATTTCGCTGAGTGGGCAGAGGGTCATTTTGTGGGAAAACACCTAACTGAGGAGGAGGAGATTATGATCGATCAGAGAAGCCGAGTCGGTGTGTCACCTTCTGCAATTTTTTCATAGCTCACCACAATCAACCCCGACACGTCAGCAACCAGGAAGACATATACAACAGGATACAAAAAACAAAACTTGAAAAGAAATGGTCGATCTATGTGCAGACTTTGCTGGGTGAGCTAGATAAAAACAACTACTACTATGTACGGTATGAACGTATTGCACAAGTGTACTGGTCTGTCGTAGCAAGTTTTTCCTAGGTAGTATTCTCTAGGTTATCGAACCAAAGGAGGTTGTGTCTAGTTTGAGTCTTTAATCTACTAACTAATAAACTATAAAAATAACAATAATAAAATGGGGGGTTTGAATGCAGAAATCAAATAAACTAAATAAGAATAGCAAAAAGATTATCTCTAAACAATTCTAAAGGGCGAATCCTGTTTACTACTTCTCCCTAGTTATCAATTCCCTTCCTGAGTGTTTCTAAATTCTAGATTGCAACCCCAGATCTAATTAATCTAAAACCGTCTCCCGCAAAATAGATTCTTACTAGCCATTCCCAATCCTAACTCTCGTTACGATTTACAAATTAACTAGTAGCATTAACGATTCATCTGGTTTTCTAGTCACTAATCCCCAGGAATTGCCATATGTAGTTTCACTGGTAATATTCATAAGGTCTAATGAACGCCGCAGTTCTCACTTGTAAGCAATTTCATACCAAATAAATTCAGCAATGATTAATCGCAAGAAAAACAATAAATAACTAGGAACAAAACTACAATCTGTATCGATTAATATTTAACAACTTAGGAAGCAAAATAATAAACTAGTTATTCATACAAACCAGAAATCTAACAACTACTCGACATTGGAGACAAAGAAATAATAACAATGTTAAAGAGATTAGAAAGCGTCATCTAATTGTAGAATGATGACGAATTCGTCTCTGTCGTCTGCTCCGGTTCAGAACGACTATTGTCTCCCTCCTCTGTCTGCTGCTCTCTACGCGCGCTGTCTAGGGTTGAGAATAATTCTGAATGTTGCGTATTATGTTTCTGTCGTAATGTCCTCATATATAATCATATGAAATAAAATATGATGTCCCAATATCATTCTTCCGGTCCCCCCACTGATGTATGCCTCGTCATTCTTATTCTGCAGTTGTGAAGTTGTTTGTCCTGCTGCTCTGTATTATTTTTATAATACTCATTGATTTCCAAATATGCAATATGCACGTGTGCATGAGTTGCTTCTAAAGTCCCGGCCCATCTATCTGCAAATTATCATGCGCCTCTATTATTCACTGTCACCCCAGGAGGACAGTCCTACTCATCGGTAAAAGATTGCAGCGTGTCGCCATTTAAAGTGTTGTCCCGTGCATGATCCATCTTGCAAAATCGAGTGTGCATGGCCCATCAAGTGTACGTGCATGTTCGTGCCTACGTCATGATGCAGCCCACGTTGCTCGGCCCATAATGACGAATTCACGCCCTTATGCATTCTATGCCCATATCCATGTGGCTCGCTCCAGCTCTATCACTCAACGGCCCCCTTCTTTCCCGATCCGAGAGAAACGAGCAAATAGCTCAACTCTCACGTACTGCATGGTAATTTCCTCCTCCGTGTGCATGTTGTACGTCAATACATTCTCACATGTGACAATCATCACGTGCAAGTGCAACCTAGCAACTGAAGAGAATTGGGCAATCCAATTGGTCCAGCCCATCGATTTGTCCAATATGTGTTACGGCTCTTGGCTTGGTCCCACGTCATGGGTCATGCCGCCTAGGGGTGTTCATGGAAAACTGGAACCGCCAAACCGGACTGGAACCGGTGAAACCGAAACCGGAAACCCGGTTAACCGAAGTCGTTTGCCGGTTCGGTTACCAAACCGTTTAGTTTCCCGGTTCCGGTTCCGGTTATTGATTTTGACGAATCCGGTTAACCGAAAAAACTGTTTAAGCATTTAATTTATTAATTTTTTATTTATTTTGAGTATAAGTATAAACTATATGGTTAATTATTAGATTTACCAAAATAAATATACATTATATAGTTAATGGTTAGAATTATACCAAAACCAATAAAATCTTATCAAAATCGGCGGTTAACCGGTTTTAATATCGCAACAAACCAGAAAAATCGCACATTGTTTACTAATTATACGAAAAAACACATAAATCTACATCATTTCGGTTAACCGTTAAACTGGTAAAACCGCACCGAAACCGACGGTTAACCGCTTCTAAATGAACCGGTTTTGGTTATCAAATTTGACTAACCGACAATCCGGTTAACCGACAATCCGGTTAACCGAAAAGCCGGTTAACCGGTGCCGCCCAAGTCAAAGTTGGTTGCGCCTCTCTCGTCGGTTGATGTCGGTCCAGACTGCTGAGATCAGTGGGACACACATGTTGACCTGTGGGGGCACGTGCCCTCATAGGTTTTTGGAACAATACAAAAAATATATGTCTATATTTGGAAAAACTAGATAAAATTATATAATTTTAGGCGATGAATTAAACAGTGATAACCACATCATTAATGTAGAATCAACCACTTTTAAGTTCATTAACAATAAATATTATGTACTACCTTCTATTAAAATATAAGTCGTTTTAAAGATGTATCTAGACTTAAATTAGGTTAGATTCATCTCTAAAACGACTTATATTTTGAATAGGAGAGAGTATTATTTTTTAGATGAAAAGGCTCACGGGAAACAATTATATGGTCTTTATTTCATTCTTAGTTTTCTACGGAACAACATTTTCAATATTGCCCCCACAGGTTTTCGTTTCTAGGTCCGCCACTGGCTGAGATAACAAGTATTAGTCCGTATTTTTTTAGACATTTTCATCAGCGTTTTTAACCTGTATTTGCATAAAACCACATGTGAGGAATAATCTAAATATTTAACATAATTAAGCATATAAGTAAGGAATTTATCATATAAACCAATAAAATATTAATCACATTAAGCATATAAACATAGATAAATTCCGCACTTATCATACTACGATTACACTACAGAACCAAGTAAGTCAACTTAGGATGTCTCAAATAACTGTAATCCTTTAGGTTGCATATTAATTTGATAGATAACATGATTCTACATACTTTCACAATTTAAAGGGATCGAACACGACTTGGGTCCATCTTATTTGCACACCCTACCTCTAGATTACTGCTGCAAGCTTTCCGTACGTCATAGGCATCGCAAAATGCCTTTGGTTCAGTTCATCGGAGTGGCGAGTATATGCAAGAACTTCAGCATTGCCTTCGCCTTCTTGTATCAGAATCAACGGACATGTATGTGTGGGCACTTCAACAATTAAGGGAACTCCTTAGTCGGACTACAACCTCAACATTTATCACCGACAGATGTCTGGCCCTGATGAATGCCTTACAACAGGTATTTCCTGAATCTCATCACTTCTATGTCGGTGGCACATAAGTAGGAACCATTCAGGGGAAAGCCGAGACTTATATGGGTGATAGAGGAAGGGCGGCGGCTGCAGTCCGAATGTGGACTTCGGTTGTCTACTCGAGCACAGAGCAGGACTACAACGAGAGCCTCAAAAATTTCAAGTATACATACCGAAGCTATCCAACGTTTCATTACGTATGTTGCATCAGTCTAGGAGAAACAAGGAAAATTTGTGGAGGCTCGGGTCAAGAATGTGTTGCACTTCGGCAACACAACGACAAATAGGTACGATTGTTAGTCTTGTAATTTTTAAGATAATACAGTCATTGTTATAGATCTATAAAACTTACTTAACATTTGATAGGGTGGAGAGCGCACATTATGCTCTAAAGACGAGATTAAGGAGTGCTAGACACACTTTGGATGTAATCTTTCCAAAGATTAACGATCATGTGAATACTAGCATCAGGGAGCTAAAAAAGGATTTCGAGTCAGCCAGGACAAAACACAGAAGAGAGCACATGAGGTTCCAATTGCTGACCTGATCGGGAAGGTTAGTATCCTTTGCTTAGATGAGCTAGTAAAGGAGCTTGTGTAGGGCGGATTATTGCAAATGGACAGCTCATCTGTGGATGTGACAAGGTAACCTCTCATGGATTACCATGTACATGTAAATTAAACTACATGCTAGATAGTGTATACTGTGCTCAAAGAGGGATATACATCATTTTTGGTCTACCCTAAGCTGGGTAAAACATGAATCAACAATTGATATGCTATCCTACAAGCAGAACAAATAGATGGCGTGATATTGCTTCTGAGGTAGCACAGTTAGACGATCCTACTCTAATGGCCAAATGTTAAAGTCTAATCCAAAACTTCCTTCATCCAGATATGGTGTGCCAATTAGGAGAACCATTAGACAGTTTGGAATTGGCAGACCTACCGGGACCTCAAGACCAAACCGACGGGAACCTTCGTCTTGGGAGCGTAACCGACCAAGGGCGAGCCAGTCCGAAGGAGCACCATCAAATAGAAGATCACTTAATAGAGGATCATCAGATCCGAATCGATTCATGCCCCTAAACAACTTCTCATACTACCATAATTTCCCATCTTAGCTATATCAATATATCATTGGGTATATTGATGTTCGTGGAGATGGTAAATGTGGTTTCAGGGTGATTGCTGATTACCTGTATTCAAATGAAGAGGGGAAAGATGTCCGTAGAGGATTGCACCATCACATGAATAGAGAACCGGCGAAGCATGTATACTGGAGCATGTTTAACGAAGCACCGTACAACGACATGTTAAAGCGATTCGTTAGAATAGGGATGGACCAGCACCTCAAGAGAAATGGATGACCACGGAAATGGGGATGGCGATCGCGACAAAGTACACTTTGATAGTAGTTTTCTACTCTACTGTCTGGGGGGGGGTATGGCAAGTGCCACATACCTTCCGCTCGATAATTATACCGATCTGATAGACCAAGAGGAGAGATCCACATAGGAGTTTGCCCCGAGGGTCATTTCGTAAGGTTCTGTATGGTTGATGACTCCCCACTCCCCTGTCTATCCGCAGTGGTTCTTTTATAAGGATCCAAACACTGTTGGACCTTGGATTCATCAAATACAATCTAGGTTAGATAGTTGGAACACGTTGTAACTTAGTTTTTCTTTAACTTGGTTGTTGTAACTTAGTTTTTCTTTAACTTAGTTTTTCTTTAACTTAGTTGTTGTAACTTAGTTTTTCTATAAATTAGTTTTGTAACTTAGTTTTTCTTTAACTTAGTTGTTGTGACTTAGTTTTTCTTTAACATAGTTATTTTAATCATTTGACTAAAATTTGGTCATTCATCCCCTTTTGTTTCAGAAAAAAGTGTCTCCACACAACATTCTAACTTATTCAACTAAGTTTGGTGAAAAAAATATTGTACGGCAAATAGTAAAGTTTTTTGCTATTCGCAGTACAGATTAATTTTAAGTCATATTCATAATATAAACACATAAAAATGTAATCCAACACTTTTTTTTACAAAAAAAAGATTCCTGTATTGATTACAACAAAAAAGTAACTAGTAAAATTCGCTACTAATCAACTACAAACTACTTGGGTAAATTTACTTTCAGATATCATTTGTTGAAAAAAAAAACACAGCGACACATCATTACATGTGTACAACGTCAATATGAATTAAAAAAAAAATGTACTTCGGTGATTAGTAATTTTGTTACTGTGAATAGCAACCCCCAGTTGGACTATCCAACCTTTAATAATATCACACAATCTTAACTAAACAGACGGCCCAACCAACTGCATATCAAACAAAGGGTCCACCAGACCTTAACATAATGTTGAAAACCCTAATGCTCTCGTCTTGCAGACTTTGCAGAATGGATTTATCGTGAGGTATTAGCGCTGTGAATTGTTAAAAGAGAGAAATTAATACTCAAAATATCCGTCGGGCTGCAAATTAAAACCCGGTCGTTGTAGTATAGAAGACAGAAGCGGCCGGGGTCAAACCGTGGGACTTATAGCGAGCTAAAGTAGTTCCTAAGCTTGTCACAAAAGGGGGGAAGTTAATTGACTTGTTTTTAGAGAATTAAAAGAGCAGATTAAATTACTGAGTGCAGATGAATTAAATGGAACTCCGGGTTCAGGTTTTAATAATCTGATTAATTATGCTATCTCTACCGGTTTAATAAATTAGTTTGGCAAAATTCCTGTTTTTATCCTAAGGACTAAGTCATAGACCCTTAAGAACTCGTTTACCAGAAAATGCTCGGTCTAATCAAGGTTCGAGCAGTACTATGTAAACGGACGTTAAAATCGAGGAATTATAATTGCATCTGTAAATACTAACTTATTAAATCATAATAAGTTTTCTCCAGATTTACGGCTTAAATAACCTGTCTATTTATCACCTGGTCTGATCAAAATAGACTTAGGAAAACATTTTAATAAATTCATGTAATTTATTAAAATGGTGAGAGAAATCCTTTAAGCGTAACAAACTGTATTTATTAAAACCGGTAAAAATATTGATTACATAATTAAACAAACCATAATTAAAAACCTTGCCCGGAGCAAATCCTCCTTAGCCAGACATATTAACTGGTAATAAATCTGACAGAGGTTGGACGTAATAACAGCACGGAGACGTGATTAGTGAATGGAGAAATGGAGAGGTCGAAGAGTGAAACATGTACGTAGGTTATATAAGTGAAGTGGGTGAATTTGAGAATTTAGAGTGGGTATGAGATACGTGAGTGTTAATGGAAGAGAATGAATGAGGTGAGAATGAGTGATTTTCTGGTTTTCTCCGTGCACTCGTATAAGGCTGTAGGGAATGGGTATTTATAGAAGAAAATGAAGAGTAGCCTTCCGTAGATATTTGCAGTTGATTGCCCACTTGAGTGCTTCATTGATTGAAGCATTGATTGCTTCATTCATTTATTGCAGGGGACAGTGGCGAAATGCGGGAGCGATTTAAGGTAGGCAGTGGTCGGAGTAGATAGATAAGGTGAAGAAGACGACTGCGCGAAGAAGAAAACTAGTCCGGCGTCCATTTTAGTCTTGACCGCGTCGAAGACCGCCTCGCGGTTTGGTGTGTGGTGTCCGCCTGATAAGTGGCGGTACTGGTAGTGGTGTCCGCGTGGTAACGGGGCGGACAAGACTGAGCCGCGTAGCGGTCGTGGTGGGTCCGCCTGATAAGTGGCGGACAAGAGTGAGGTCCGCCTCCCTTTGGCGGTGTGGTGTCCGCGAGTTAAGTGGCGGACAGGGGGGCGGTTGTGATGGAGTAGTCCGCCAGGCGGTTGTTCGTGAGGAGACCGCCCGTTAATGGGCGGTAGCGTGGTGGAGGAGTCCGCCACTAGCGGTTGCAATCTTGACGTGGCCCATTTTCCTTTGGCTCTACATTCTTCGTTTGTACTCTGTTTTCTGAGCCGTTTGCGTCTATGCGTTCGTCTCTTCGACTACTTCACTCCCGGCTTGGTTTTCCTCATGTTAAACCAATAATTTTGTGAGATAAACAATAAAACATAAACTAGAGGAAAACTAACCGAAGTGGAGAAATGAGCAAGAAAAGTGCTAATATTATACATGAAATACACCTAAATAACATGCTCATTTAGACACTTATCACACCCCCACACTTATCTTTTTGCTTGTCCTCAAGTAAAACCATGTACCTAAGCAAGTAGGAAATGCTCAATACTAACAAATATTATTATGAAGGGTAGGATAAAAAAGTCAATAGTTTATGATCTCTAAAACTTATTGAGGAGTGTGAAAAATTATCTGCTGGTGGCATAGGTGTGCTCAAGGTGAAAACAAAATAGAATTTCGGGGTATGATCTAAGGTACTTCAATGTTTCTTTTATTTTGGTGATTCCGAGAACTTTTACCATGGCCAACTTTTCTCAAGAATGGGCATTGAGGAGAAAATAAAAGGAAGAAAAGATTTATGCATTTGCTTCACTTTTGCATGAGGGATGAGAAAATGTAGGCATAATGCCTTTGTAATTAAGAACACTCAACTCTCTTTTGTTGGTTACCAATGGTGTCTCGAAAGTCCCTTATTATTTTTTTTTTTTTTTTTTTTTAAACAGAGAAATACCCCTTAGCAATCCCTAAGAGAGAAGACAGAAAGAAACCCTGAGCAATAAAATCCAACCAATTTGCAGATTATTTGGTCACACCGCATATAAATGCTCCTCAAAAGTAATCAAATGTAAAAATTTTGAAAAATTTTGTACCCTTTATCCTACAATTCATAATAGTATTAGTTTTTAAAGAGAACAACCTACATTAGCAAAGTACATAATTCAATTAGAACAAATGCGAGGTAAGCAGAAAAATAAGCAGAGAGACTTAACAAATTTTAAGCATTTTAGATGTCCTAGGTTCTTCCCCCACACTTTAGCTCAAGCAATGCCCTCATTGCGTAGATGAAATAAAATTAATAGGGCAAGCAAAGTAAAGGAAAGAGTGTACTCCCCAGATTTCGTAGAGTGTGTAGAGCTCCCCCACACTTGAGTGTTGCTGTGGAATGTCATGAATTGAACCTGTAAAGAATATTCTACACAGAGAGAAGAACTCAAGTGAAGCCTGCATTTTATTATAGCAAATAAAAGGGAAATATAGTACAAAAAGGAAAAAACATATTAAATTAAAGGAAAGTTAAAGATAGATAGTGGGTTGCCTCCCACCGAGCTGCCCGGGTTTAACGTCTCTAGCTAGACGTATTTGACCAAGTTTTAGTTTGGAGAAGATTCTGAGGGCGAATTGTCCTGCTGTTCTTGGACAAAATAAGTTGCAGATAGGTTAGTTGAAATATTGGAATGAGAATTATACCTTTTAAGACGTGCCCCGTTGACCTTGAAAGTTTCGCCTTGTTTGTTCTGGAGTTCAAAGGCACCGTACGGGGTCACACTAACAATTTGAAAAGGGCCGGCCCAATGTGACTTGAGCTTCCCTGGGAAAATCCTTAATCTCGAGTTATATAAGAGAACCCAATCACCAACTTCGAATTCCTTCTTGAGGATCATCCTGTCGTGGAACTTTTTGGTGCGCTCTTTATAGATCTTTGCATTCTGATAAGCCTGATCTCGCAGCTCTTCTAATTCAGTAAGTTGGAATTTTCTTCTCTCTCCTGCAGAAACCATGTCAAAGTTTAGGGCTTTGATTGCCCAATATGCTTTATGCTCCATCTCTACAGGAAGGTGGCATGCTTTTCCATAGACCAGCTTAAAGGAGACATCCCGATGGGAGTCTTGAATGCAGTGCGGTAAGCCCAAAGCGCATCATCCAGTTTAAGTGCCCAATCCTTCCGTGATGAGTTAACCGTCTTCTGAAGGATCCATTTTAACTCTCGGTTGGAAACTTCTGCTTGACCGTTTGTCTGGGGGTGATAAGGTAAAGCTACCTTGTGACGTACCCCGTATTTGACCATAAGTGCTTCGAATAAGCGGTTGCAGAAGTGTGTTCCTCCATCACTAATAATAATTCTGGGCACGCCGAAACGGGTAAAAATGTGCTTCTTGAGGAATCTTGTTACTGTCTTTGCGTCGGCATGATGACACGGTACAGCTTCCACCCACTTTGACACATAATCAACTGCCACCAGAACATATTCGTGGCCCTGCGAGGAAGGGAACGGTCCCATGAAATCGATGCCCCAACAATCAAAAGCTACTTCTAGTATCCCTTGTTGCGGCATCTCATGTCTCCTGGATGTGTTACCCATTTTCTGACAATTATCACATTGTCTGCAGAATTGGTACACATCTTTATGAAGGGTTGGCCAATAAAAACCTGAGGCCAGGATCTTGGCAGCGGTCCTCGTGGGTCCATGGTGACCTCCGGCTTCCCGAGAATGACAAAAGTGAATGACACTCGAAACTTCTTCTTCCGGGAGACATCGTCGAATCAACCCATCTGCACTAACTCGGAACAAGTACGGGTCCTCCCAGAAATAATTCCTTGAGTCAGAGAGGAATTTCTTCTTCTGGGAATAGAATAATCGTATGGTACTGTTCCTGAGACTAATAGTTGGCCAGGTCTGCGTACCATGGCTCCTGAACTTTGGTGATGGAGAAGACAGTCTCGTCGGGGAAGAATTCGTTGATGGGCACACTATCCGTAGGAGTCACCAACCTAGAGAGATGGTCGGCGACGACATTCAGTTTCCCGCTCTTATCTTTGACTTCGATGTCAAACTCTTGAAGTAGAAGAATCCAGCGCAAAAGGCGAGGCTTGGCTTCTTGTTTCGTGAATAAGTATTTGAGAGCGGAGTGGTCTGTATGCACGATGACCTTGCTTCCCCATAAGTAAGATCTGAACTTATCGAGGGAGAAAACTATAGCCAAAAGTTCTTTTTCGGTGGTCGTATAGTTTCTCTGCGCATCGTTCAGTGTTCTGCTAGCATAGGCGATCACTCTCAAGATTTTCTCTTTCTTTTGGCAAAGAGCTGCTCCCACGGCATAGTCACTTGCGTCACACATGATCTCAAAAGGAAGAGACCAATCAGGTGGTATGACCACAGGTGCTGTCACCAATTTTTGTGTTATTGTTTGGAATGCAGCTGAACATTTCTCATCAAAATGAAACGGGGCATCTTTCTGTAGCAGGTCGGTCAAAGGTTTGCTGATTTTGGAAAAGTCCTGAATAAACCGCCGATAAAATCCTGCATGCCCTAGAAATGCTCGTATATCTCGAACTGTAGTTGGTGCTGGTAACTTCTCAATAACCTCTACCTTGGCTTTATCCACCTCTATCCCTTTTGCTGATATTTTATGTCCAAGGACGATCCCGTCCTTGACCATAAAATGACACTTCTCCCAGTTTAAGACTTTTTTCGTATCCTCACACCGTCTCAGGATCAAATCTAGTTGTGCCAAGCATTTGTCGAAACTAGAGCCATAGACTGAGAAATCGTCCATGAAGACTTCTATGCTCTGCTCGATGAAGTCAGCAAATATTGCTTGCATACATCTCTGGAAGGTAGCAGGGGCGTTGCATAGACCGAAAGGCATTCGTCGGTATGCAAAGGTACCATAAGGACAAGTGAAGGTTGTCTTGTCCTGGTCCTCAGGTGCGATTGGTATTTGAAAATAACCCGAGAACCCATCTAGAAAACAGTAGTACTCTTGCCCTGCTAGTCGTTCCAACATCTGGTCGATGAAGGGGAGAGGAAAGTGATCCTTCCTGGTGGCCAAGTTCAAACGCCGATAATCAATGCACATGCGCCATCCTGTGATCTTTCTTTGAGGGATAGTCTCTCCCTTTTCATTAATAACAGCTTCGATGCCCCCCTTCTTAGGGACAACTTGAACAGGACTGACCCATGGACTGTCAGAAATTGGATAGATGATGTCTGCGTCAAGGAGTTTCAGAACCTCCTTTCGAACTACCTCCTTGAGGTTAGGGTTTAGCCGGCGTTGAGGTTGTCGGATAGGTTTGTAGTTCTCCTCCATGTAAATATGGTGCGTGCAATAGGAGGGATCAATTCCTCTGATATCAGCAATAGTCCACCCGATTGCTGTCTTGTGCTTCTTCAATACCTCAAGTAACTTCGTTTCCTCTCCGGAATTCAGAGAAGAGGAAATAATGACAGGCAAGCGGTCATTTTCAGCTAGGAAAGCATACTTGAGGTTAGAGGGTATTTCTTTAAGCTCGAGTTCAGGTGGTTGTTCTACTGATGGAATTGATTTTTGAGGTTTTCTGTCGAGTTCTTCGATTGGTGGCCGGAACGATTGATAACCAGCCCTTCCTTTTCTACGTACGCCAGCATGGCGTTAACTTCTGGATCCTCCATCTTTTCTTCTAGAGAAGTAAGTAATACTTGCTCTAGGGGTTCAGTTTCAGCTTCCTGGATGGAAGATGGAAAATACGTGTCCTCTCTGTAGCAAAATCGCCTTCCTCCTCCTCGTCATCTGTGAATCCCACCGTCTTAGCATGAGGAGAAAAGTTTGAGCTTTTCTTCATCATTTTCTGCATGTCGAATTCGATCGTCTCATCTTCGTACCGAAGAGTGATTTTCCCGTCGTGGACGTCAATGATAGCTTTGGCGGTACTTAGAAACGGTCGACCTAGAATCAGGGGAACCTCGACATCGTCATCCATTTCTAGAATGACGAAATCAGCTGGAAAGATGAAGCGAGACACTCCAACTACCAAATCTCGGACTATGCCCATGGGCTTGATCTCTGATCTGTCTGCTAGTTGGAGTTTAAAAGGAACCGGTTGCATTTCTCCTCCTTTAACTTTCAGAAGGTGGCGTATGGCATGATATTAATGCTGGCTCCTAGGTCGCATAGACCACTTCCACAATCCACCCCACCTATAAAGCACGGGATCACGGGATTTCCCGGATCTGTTTGTTTAGGAGGGAGTGCTCGAAGAAGGGCTGCAGAACACTCCTCTGTCAGGTGCACTGTCTCTTTTCCAGGTTTCTTTTTCTTCTTCGTCAAGAGATCCTTGAGGAATTTTGCATAATTAGGCATCTCTTGCAAAGCATCGATCAGAGGTATGTCGAGGGTCAGCTTCTTGAAAATGCTCAAGAACTTGGAGAACTGCTCATCAAGATGTTTCTTTTTCATTCTGTTTGGGAACGGGAGTTCACTGTTTTTATGAGTGGAGGTTGGGATGTCGATGGTAATTCGAGATGGAGGTGGAGTAACAGGAGTAGGAATTTGAATTTCTGAGGGAGGTAAAGTTGGGTTGGTGGTTTCATCAACATTGATATAGGAATCTTCAAGATTTTCTTTTTCTTTTCCTTTGCTGGTGGCAAGTTCCCTTCCACTCCTTAAAGAGACTGCACACAAGTTTGTTGTTTGTGATGTGCCATCGTCTATAAGGACTGAATTTGCTTGTTCCTTCGGATTGGGATTTGTTTGTGAAGGGAATTGACCAGGTGGTCTTTGTTGAGTGAGTAGCTGTTGGATTTGAGATTGCAAGGCTTTTTGGTCTTTGCGCAGAGCTGCGACCTCTTCTTGCGTATCTCGTGATTTACCCATCATCGCCTTAAACATCTCCTGCATCTGAGACATATCAGACTCAGGATTCGAAGGAGGTGGAGCTGGTCGGCTCGATGAAGCTTCGTTGCCATAAGGCTGTTGTTGATATTGCCTTGGGCCTCCTTGGAAATTGGACTGAGGTCTGTAATTTTGGGATGTTTGTAGGGTATGTGGGTTTTGGATATTTCCGGTGTTTGAGTAGCTAAGGTTGGATTGCATGTTACGTTGCCATGGTTGTCGGTATCCTGAATTGTTGGTGATGTAGTTTGCTTCCTCCGCTGCTTTCATTTCTTGTAGTTGGGGGCATTGATCATATTCATGAGGCCCGCAACATTGCGTACAAGAAATTGTTGGTGACGTTTGAGATTGAGGAGCATAGCCTGGAGGGGTAGTAGGTGGTCGGGAAATCATTGACTTAGCTTGCTGAGGGAAGGAATTCATAGCCATCTGTTCGACCACTTTCTGTAGAGTGCTCACTTTTGTTGCTTGCTGAGCGTTGCTTTCCATGAGTTGCTCATGGCTTCTCATGAGCTGGTCGAATTTGTTATCACTCTCCCCAACATGATATAATCCTGGAGTACCGCTCCTTGATCCACCGGAGGCCCAGTCTCTAATTTCCTCACAGAGAGATTCCATGCTGTTCAGAAATTGTGCTCCCGGCTTTTTCAGAATGTCAGCCCCTAACGAAGATAACACCATTGTTCTGCACGGACCGATCAAGCCCTTGTAGAACAATTGTGATAATTGTTCCTTCGTCAGACCGTGGTGAGGACAAGTGAGTAGTAGACCTTTGAAACGGTCCCAAGTTTCACAAATATTCTCCGACCCTGGTTGCTTAAAATTATAAATTTCAGCAATCATCTCCAAAGTTCGGCTCGGAGGTAGGAATTTGTCATAGAACTTGGTGGCCATGTCGTCCCAGGTAACAATGGTACCGGTGTTAAGCTATGATACCACTTGCTCGCGTTTCCCGTCAGGCTGTGTGGGAATAATGACAATCTTGCATATTGAAGTACTGCGTCGGTTGCAGTAAGGCTATTGGCATGTTGTAAGAATTTTGTAACATGTAACAGGGCTTCGTCTGGACTGGTGCCATCAAACATGCCCACTCCTTCACACATCGAATCTGATGATATGGCTTCAGCTTTTGCCACTCTCGTATTCGGATGGGCTGAGGTGAGGAAGGACGATAGCAGGCTGTTGTCCTTGGTTAGACGGCCTGTTGATATTTCGAACCGTTGCTGGTGTAGCTGCCATGTTAGCTTCCGGGTCAGAATCTATCACTGTGTTGGTAATGTTCTGTTGAGTTCGTCTCTGCCTGAGATTGCGCAGAAAGGTTCTCTCGATTTCTGGGATGTAACCAACCGTGTGATTAATATTCTCTGGGAGGCTCTGTGACCTGGTGAAAGGCATACACCACTCAAAACAGAGAAAAGAACTGGTTATACGTTAGAATAATAAAAAGTGTTAGGAATTAGTAGACAGAAATTTAAAGTTAGTAGTTAGTATACAAGGGAACGAAATGACAATGGAACGAAATGACAGAAATTTAAAGTTAGTAGTTAGAGACAATGGAACGAAATGACAAGGGAACGAAATGAAGAAATAAATAACAATAATATTAACAAATGTCAGAAGTCCGATGTCCAAAATTAGATGTCCAAGTCAGATCAGAAGTCCGAAGTCCGATGTCCAAATCAGATGTCCGAGGTTATATGTCCGAAATTGGATTAACAGTTTTTTTTTGAATTTTATTATTTAATTATTTTAGTAGATTAACAGATTATTGTAAAAAACAGGTGAATTAACCGGGGCTTAGGGACTAGATTAAATCAAGTCCCCGGCAACGGCGCCATTTTGCAGAATGGATTTATCGTGAGTGATTTAGAAGAGGTGAGTTGTTAAAAGAAAGAAATTAATACTCAAAATATCCGTCGGGCTGCAAATTAAAACCCGGTCGTAGTAGTGTAAGACAGAAGCGGCCGGGGTCAAACCGTGGGACTTATAGCGAGCTAAAGTAGTTCCTAAGCTTGTCACAAAAGGGGGGAAGTTAATTGACTTGTTTTTAGAGAATTAAAAGAGCAGATTAAATTACTGAGTGCAGATGAATTAAATGGAACTCCGGGTTCAGGTTTTATATAATCTGATTAATTATGCTATCTCTTCCGGTTTAATAAATTAGTTTGGCAAAATTCCTGTTTTATCCTAAGGACTAAGTCATAGACCCTTAAGAACTCGTTTACCAGAAAATGCTCGGTCTAATCAAGGTTCGAGCAGTACTATGTAAACGGACGTTAAATTCGAGGAATTATAATTGCATCTGTAAATACTAACTTATTAAATCATAATAAGTTTTCTCCAGATTTACGGCTTAAATAACCTGTCTATTTATCACCTGGTCTGATCAAAATAGACTTAGGAAAACATTTTAATAAATTCATGTAATTTATTAAAATGGTGAGAGAAATCCTTTAAGCGTAACAAACTGTATTTATTAAAACCGGTAAAAATATTGATTACATAATTAAACAAACCATAATTAAAAACCTTGCCCGGAGCAAATCCTCCTTAGCCAGACATATTAACTGGTAATAAATCTGACAGAGGTTGGACGTAATAACAGCACGGAGACGTGATTAGTGAATGGAGAAATGGAGAGGTCGAAGAGTGAAACATGTACGTAGGTTATATAAGTGAAGTGGGTGAATTTGAGAATTTAGAGAAGTGAGATGTACGTGAGTGTTAATGGAAGAGAATGAATGAGGTGAGTGAGTGAAGGTTTTCGTGAGTGATTTTCTTTCTCCGTGCACTCGTATAAGGCTGTAGGGAATGGGTATTTATAGAAGAAAATGAAGAGTAGCCTTCCGTAGATATTTGCAGTTGATTGCCCACTTGAGTGCTTCATTGATTGAAGCATTGATTGCTTCATTCATTTATTGCAGGGGACAGTGGCGAAATGCGGGAGCGATTTAAGGTAGGCAGTGGTCGGAGTAGATAGTAGATAGATAAGGTGAAGAGACGACTGCGCGAAGAAGAAAACTAGTCCGGGTCCATTTTAGTCTTGACCGCGTCGAAGACCGCCTCGCGGTTTGGTGTGTGGTGTCCGCCTGATAAGTAGCGGTACTGGTAGTGGTGTCCGCGTGGTAACGGGGCGGACAAGAGTGAGGAGACCGCGTGCGGTTACGTGGGTGGAGTCCGCCTGATAAGTGGCGGACAAGGGTGTGGTTTCCGCCTCTGGTTCCGCCTCTTAAGAGGCGGTCAAGTGTGAGACGTCCGCGAGTTAAGTGGCGGACAGGGGGGCGGTTGCGATAGAGTAGTCCGCCAGGCGGTTGTTTGTGAGGAGACCGCCCGTTAATGGGCGGTAGTGTTGGAGGAGTCCGCTAGCGGTTGCAATGTTGACGTGGCCCATTTTCCTTTAAACTTCGACCGGCTCTAGATTCTTCGTTTGGACTCCGTTTTCTGAGCCGTTTGCGTCTACGCGTTCGTCTCTTCGACTACTTCACTCCCGGCTTGGTTTTCCTCATGTTAAACCAATAATTTTGTGAGATAAACAATAAAACATAAACTAGAGGAAAACTAACCGAAGTGGAGAAATGAGCAAGAAAAGTGCTAATATTATACATGAAATACACCTAAATAACATGCTCATTTAGACACTTATCACAGACTCACATCCATCTTTCTTCTCTACGTTGTTGTTCATGTCTATGTCGCTCTTCATATTTGTCCTAGGTTTGTTTTTCTTATTCTCACTGCCATTACGTTTTTTAGAACATATGTATGTTAGATTATCTAGAAGGGTGAACAAAAGTATGTGATATATATATATATTGTAAGTATAATCTTGATTATAAACCTCTTAGTGAGTGTTGAAGCCAGCAATGCGGATAGCGTGCTACAAAAGTTCCTCAACTGTTGGTAACGATTAAGTGATTGTGATTGTACTTTTCTCAAGCATGAGCACTCATTTAAACAGGTGTAATTATTTTAAAACTTTCAATCATAGTTTGAGGCTTTGAGCTCTTAGTGTATAAATTATTTCTAACTTTATAAGATTTCTCTTTAGTATGTTTCTCTAATGCATAATGAACATTTTATTTCGTTCCCCTTTTATTAAGGGCACTAGGATCATGTGCATATCTGGATAGGATTCTTCCCTAACAATGGTAGAGCTTTAGGCTCAGATTGATAAAAATAAACTTATACAAAAAGTACGAGTTATGGAAAGTGGTGTAGTACTTTAGATTCTTCGCTAACATGGAATTTGTTTAAAGTTGGGTCGTTCAAGCAAGATTACTTCTCTTCCTTTGTTTCATCTTAATTAATGTGCTAGCTAGCACTGGATGTTTTTGGATATTTTTATTAATTTATACTTCTAATCCGTCTAAATTATTGTATGCTTAAAAATGGGTGGGTGGGTAGGTAGGGTTGGGATTGAAGGATTTTAAATGGGTTGGGTTAGGGTCATGATTTTTTGACCCTTCCATTTTTTGGTTGGGTTGGGCTGATGATATTTTAAATGAGTTGGTTTAGGGTTGATATCAACCCGACCCATCGACCCAAATTGCCAGGTCTACACACATTGATTTTGGAGTATAGGACGCTGCTTGAAAATCCACAGACAGTATGATTTACTTTGATGAAATTACACACCATGTGATTTCCCTCGTTTTTATCTGGTAACTTTTTTATTTTTGTTCAATTTAAGAGATGCTTAAATGTTGTCCAAAAATGAGGAAACTTTACACTTTACATAGATTATACTAAAGTGTTATATTTTGGCCCAACGTGAAATCTAAAGTTCTTAAAGTTCATATGTGATCTGTGGGACCCAATAAAAAATGTGACATATGAACGTTTTTATTGGGTCGTCTCACATGTCACATGTGAGCTTAAAAAATGTTGAATTTGGCACTGAACTAGAATATAATGCTTTAGCACCGTCCATAATGTTTCGTCAATCTTGAACAACATTTAAACATCTCATAAGATGAATGAAAATTAGAAAAGTTGTCGGATAAAAAGGAGAAACCACATGAGTAAAGAAAGTAATTTTAAAATCATGGGTGAGATGTATAATTTCACCATGTTATGGGTGGGGATGTAATTTTCCCTTAATAACTCAGCTAAAAATATGGAGTTTTTTTAAAACCATCGATCATACAATTTCGTTTACTCAGACAAACCCTTTCCCTCGCATCCGTCTCCATCAAGCATATTGAGCTTTATCATCATCTCCTCGACTATAAAGGGCCATCGAGAACTAGAGAATTTACATTCCTACATACAAACCTTGGCAAGGGCATATAGGAGTTGAACACCATACCGTGCAGCGAGCACTTGCATAAGCAATGGCGGGCCCAGAATTTCAAATTAGAAGTGTCAAACTTATAAACTCAGAGTTTTAAAGTTAACAATAAGCTTTATATAATTTTTTATTAAAGGTGTGATCATATTGACAATAAATACTAGTAGTATAAGGTCTACAGTAAATAAATTTTAATTATATTCTTTAAAACAGTAAAAAAACATTTTATTCTTAATCAAAGTTAGTAAAGTATCATTCATGAACAAACTAGAAGAATGAATTTAGGTTGACAAGTAGCAAATAATGTTAACCAACAAATTAAGTAATTAGCTAACTTTAGGACCTTTGTTGTTCTTGAGATAAAAAAGGTGGAAAGGTGGGGAGTGATAATAAATCAAGATTAGGGAAAAAACAATATTAGGTGAGGAAAGAAAGGACAATCATGGTTTGGTCAGTAGAGGAGTGGTATCCGGAACCAAAGGTTTCGGGTTCAAAACCTACTCATAAGATAGAATATATAGAGAGATATATATATATATATATCTATATATATATAGATATATATCTATATATATATATATATATATATAATATAAGGACAAAACAAAACTGTAAAAATTAAAAGCAAATATAAAAACACAGATGAAGAGTGATTTACAAAGTGAAATAAACTATATTAAGGTCATTCTTTATCCTTGAACTCAATTAATTTACAATATAAATGATATTTGTAATGAAATAAACAAATTGCATTAACCATATTTGAACTTAACTCAACACATGAGTGTCAACCACCTAACTAAACATAATTAGTTTTTGCATATAAATAAATTTTAGCTTTATTATGAATTGCATGTGTGTCAGTTGACACACTACGCTCTACATTGGGTCCACCCCTGTGCATAAGTCAAACCAACCTATATTGGAGTAAAGAGTTTGTAGTCTATTGGGCTTAGGCCAATTTGGCCCAATTTTAGGTCCAACCCATGTTAGGTTTGTTTTGGTTATTCTACAAATTGTGGTTTCGGTTACAGATAAATATTTTATCTGATTTAGATAGATTTAGTTAGATTCTTTTATTTTGCTTATAAGTAGTATATCTCTGATTAAGTGGATGGTTAAGTATGTAAAGTGAGATTAAGCAATTCAATGTTTCCTTTTCGTTTCTTTCCAAAGCGTACTCTCGTATATCTCTGTTCTTTCTTCTCCGTGCTTACTTCCCACAAAGAATCCAAGATGGTATCAAGAGCTTAGGTTTATCCTGAGATTCAAATCGCTCAAGAATGACGGAGGATCCAAACAAAGGAAAATCTCCGGTGTCGACTCTAACCAGTAATATCGATGTCAATGACCCGATATACGTACACGCCGCTGAAAACCCTGGGTTGAATCTTGTCTCAAAGTTCAATGGCAAGGGTTTTCTTGGGTGGAAGTGGGACATGATGTCCGCTTTGAAAGCCAAGAATAAATATGGCTTTGTTACTGGGAAGGTCAAGAAACCGGAGGCAACAGATTCTCTTCGCGTGTGTGCCTGGGAGAGGTCCAAATCCCTAGTTTCTTCTGGCTTAAATCGGCGTTGGAACCCAACATTGCTCAGACGGTGCGCTATTGTGAAGATCCCAAGGATGTGTGGGATTCTTTGTGCGCCAGGTACGAGAAGAAAAACTTGGCGGTCTTGCATAATCTGAAGCGGGAATTGGGAGAGCTACGGCAAGGAGAGGATTCTGTTGGAGATTACTTTGCGAAATTGAAAGAGGTATGGGATGAGTTAGAACTGGCGCGTCCTTTGCCAAGTTGCACCTGTCAAAAATGCACTTGCGGTGTTAAAGAGGCGGTGAAGAAACAAGTTGAGGAAGATAAGTTGGTTACTTTTCTGATGGGGTTGAATCGAAACTATCTTTCAATCCGAGGCCAGATACTTGCGATGCAGGACTCGATTTCTGTGGAGCAGGCGTTTGCTATCATAATGCAAGAAGAGGAGCAGAGAGGAGGTGAAGGAATCAGAGAAGAGTCGATGTCCTTTGCTAGCCATGGCGGTGCGACTGGAGAAGGTTACAGAAGCGGCGGAAGCAAACGGGGTGATAAGAAGAAGCTTGTTTGCACTTTCTGTAAAAAACTGGGTCATGCCGCTGAAGAATGTTTCCAGAAGTTGAGATGCACCCATTGCAAGAAAAATGGTCATCTGGCTGCAGACTGCTATCAACTACACGGCAGGGATAATGTGCTGGCTCGCAAGAGGAAGGTTTATGCAAATGCGGTCAAGGTCACAGAACAGAATGAAATCGAAGAGAAGGATCTGGGAGATGGTTTGACTCCTCGACAACTCCAACAGATCACCGATTTGATACGGAGTAACAACACAGAGATAGGAACAGATGCAATCGGACACTGCAATTTCTCAGGTAACAGTTTGGATTTCGATTTCTGCTTTATGGGTAGCTATACGCATGAACTGTATGCTGAGAAATGGATTCTTGATTCTGGGAGTACCGATCATATGTCGGGAATGAAAGGTTTATTTCGTAATTGGAGAAGATTGCATAGTGAGAGGACTGTAATTTTGCCAGATGGGAGTGTTCAAGTTGTGAATTTAATGGGTGATGTGCAGATTGGGAAACGAGTGTGGTTGATGGAAGTTCTTTATATCCCCAAGTTTAAGTTTAATCTGGCATCCGTAGAAAAGTTTACCAAGCAGTTTGATTGTTCTCTGGTTTTTGACAATAATGGGTGTTCAATACAGGGCCATACTGATGCGAAATTGGGCCAGAGTATTGAAGGTAGAGATCAAATTGGGCTTTGTCAACATGGGCTTTACGTGCTGGATATAGAAGTTCTGGATCGGTGGATTAATGCGGTGGGGATTTGTAACAGTGTGCGTCCTAATGTGACTAGCAAAAGAAAGGCGGAGGAGTTACATGTAACTTTGGGACATGTCCCATATAAAAAACTTGTATCTCTCGGATTAATAAAAGGGACTGAAATTTCATTGGACATGGCGTGTGATATATGCTATAAATCAAGAGCACACCGTTTATCTTTTCCCACGTCAACATCCAGAGCAAAAAGAGTTTTCGAGTTGTTACACATAGATGTGTGGGGTCCGTTTAATACTAATACCTATAACGGTTATAAGTATTTTGTGTGTTTTGTTGATGACTTAACTCGCACAACTTGGGTAACGCTTATTAAGCAGAAGGGAGATGCTTGGAATGCAATAGTAAACTTTTTACGAATGGTAGAGCGACAGTTTGAGGCAAAAGTCAAAATCATACGGACTGATAATGCGAAGGAGCTAGGTTCTTCCAAGGAGGGAAAAATTTACTATGCACAGGAAGGAATTATTCATCAAACAACGTGTGCATACACACCTCAGCAGAATGCGGTTGTGGAGCGAAAACACAAATATTTGCTTGAAACAGCTAGAGCACTGTTTTTTCAATCGAAGGTGCCACTAGCTTATTGGGGAGAATGCATACTTCATGCAACTTTCATAATTAACCGACTTCCTACCAAAGCTTTGAATGGAAAGACACCGTTCGAAAGTTTGTACAAAACTAAGCCTGCTTATGAGGAAATGAAACCTTTTGGTTGTTTGTGTTATAAAACAGTGGTAGGACCAAAAGGTAACAAATTTGATCCTAGAGGGCAAGCTTGTATTTATTTGGGGGAAGATCCAAGGAGAAAAGGGCACAGGATAATGAATTTGGAAACACGAGATGTGGAAGTTTGTCGAGATGTCAAATTTCACACCAATGTTTTTCCTTACAAAGATGATCCAAAAACGATTGAATGTAATAATCATGATCGTGATTATAATCAAAATCAGGCTATCATCATGGACATTGATGATGATTGTTTACGTGTACTACAGCCTGAAACTAGTACAGAAACAGTGGCAGCAGATGAGCCACCCACATCTACTGATGTCCGACGGTCAACCAGAGAGACACATCGTCCAAGTTACCTGGCAGACTATGTGTGTAACACTTCCTTTCAAGAAATTCTTGATGAAAGAGTGTATAGCAACAGGAAAAGTGAAAATATTCTGCCAGGCTATACTAGTTTGACCGAAGCAACACCAAACACGTCCATTGCACTCTTCACAAGTAATAATGCGGAAGATGACATGAAAAAGTATGAGCCGAGTAGTTACAAAGCAGCGGTTTTACATGATCATTGGAAGATTGCCATGCAGCAAGAAATACAAGCGTTGCAAGACAATCATACTTGGGAAATTGTTACTCTTCCTCGTGGTAGAAAAGTGATTGGGTGCAAGTGGGTATATAAAGTCAAATTGAAATCTGATGGTACTTTAGAGAGATACAAGGCCAGATTGGTTGCCAAAGGATTCACACAGAGACATGGATTAGATTATCATGAAACTTTTTCACCAGTTGTTAAGTTGACCACGATACGCTCGCTCATAGTTATGGCTCTTCACAAAGGGTGGGTTATCAACCAGTTGGATGTAAATAATGCATTCTTGCATGGTGATCTCGACGAAGAAGTATACATGAGAATACCACAGGGTCTTGATGTACTGGGTAAGAATAAAGTGTGTCGTTTGAAGAAATCTCTTTATGGTCTCAAACAAGCGTCCAGGCAGTGGTTTTCTAAGCTGGGGAGTTTTCTGAGAACTCTTGGTTTTACACAATCTAAGAATGATTACTCTCTGTTTTACAGAGATAGTAAGGAAGGAAAGTTATACATTGCCATATATGTTGACGATATGTTACTAGTTGGCACCAACCAAGCAGAGATAGATGTTATAAAACAAGCCCTAGATCACAATTTCAGAATCAAAGATCTGGGTAACTTGCATTATTTCTTGGGCATCGAATTCATCCGTATTTCGAATGGGTTTGTCCTCTCACAAAGGAAGTTTTGTCTAGATTTGTTGGAGGAGTATGAATGTCAAGACAAACGAGTGGTCAAGGGTCCCATGGTGGTAGGAAAGCAGCTTTTACTAACAGATGGGACACCTCTTGAAGATCCAATCACTTATAGAAGGTTAGTGGGCAAGCTTAATTACTTGTCCAACACCAGACCAGACATAAGCTTCACAGTTCAGGTTCTTAGCCAGTTTATGCAAAAACCAAGTACAGCTCACATGGAAGCAGCTTTGCACACCTTATGCTACATTAAGGGCACTGTGAACTACGGGATGACACTTACCAAAGGTCATTCTTCGTCTCTAGATCTGAGGGCCTACTGTGACTCGGATTGGGCAGCTTGTCCCAACACCCGCAAATCTGTGTCAGGATATTATATTTTCTTAGGGGATAGTCCCATCTCCTGGAAGACAAAGAAGCAAGGGTCTGTCTCTCTTTCCAGTGCGGAGGCAGAATATCGTTCCTTACGACGTGTCACAGCCGAGTTGACATGGCTAACACGTTTGCTACATGAGTTAGGTGCTGAAAACATCACACCTGTTCCTATCAAGTGTGATAATCAATCTGCGATTTACATAGCACGTAATCCGGTTTTTCATGAACGGACCAAGCATATCGAGATTGATTGTCACTTCGTGCGTGAGAAAATTCAACAGGGCTTGGTGGATATCACATACACCAACACTTCTGAATAACTTGCAGATATGATGACCAAGGTTTTACCAGGTTCTAAATACAAGGAGTTGTTGCCCCACATGGGCATGTGTGATAATCAAGCCTAGGTAATCCTGATCACCCACGGCTTGAGGGGGGGTATTGGAGTAAAGAGTTTGTAGTCTATTGGGCTTAGGCCAATTTGGCCCAATTTTAGGTCCAACCCATGTTAGGTTTGTTTTGGTTATTCTACAAATTGTGGTTTCGGTTACAGATAAATATTTTATCTGATTTAGATAGATTTAGTTAGATTCTTTTATTTTGCTTATAAGTAGTATATCTCTGATTAAGTGGATGGTTAAGTATGTAAAGTGAGATTAAGCAATTCAATGTTTCCTTTTCGTTTCTTTCCAAAGCGTACTCTCGTATATCTCTGTTCTTTCTTCTCCGTGCTTACTTCCCACAAAGAATCCAAGAACCTAGGACTACCAAAACCTAAGAGATGTCGTAGAAGCCCTCATCTCCATATCCAGATAATTATAATAAACAAAGTGTAAACATCCACCATCCTCGCCAAATTTGTACCAAGTATACTATACTCAACAACATTAAACATATATCCATGCCAAGCATTAGGACAAAAAAAATCATCTGTTATTGTCCTTACCAAGCTCCAATCCGAACTCAGTTGTTTTCATCACTCCCAACACGTCTTTCCTGTCACCAGTGACGGACCCAAGATTTTACACTGAAGTATAATCTCTACTTTAAAATAAATTTCAATGATATTATTAGAAACAGTAAAAAAATTATTCTTGATCAAGGAATGAAACATCATTCACATTATTAAGTAAACCAGATGAATATTTAAATTAAGATGTAGCAAATGTCGAGTATCAAATTAAATGATCAATCTTAGTGTCTTTGTTGTTTTCAGAAGTAAAGTTAGGTCGAAGTGTATGATAAATCAAATTTTAAGGAAAACAAAAAACAGAAAACAAGGGAATGAAGATATAATTAAAATATACAAGGACAAAAACAAAACCAAATAATTTTAAAGCAAGATAAAAGAAAGGGTTGAAGAGTGACTTGAAACTAGTGTACAGCTATAATAAGTTAGACATCGGCTGAAGTTGAGCATAGCTTATTTTACATGTATATAATATATAATGATAGTTTATTAAAATACTAGAATTAGTCATATTTTAATTCCTCTCATCTTAATTAACATAAAGGTGTCAAATCTCCTAACTAAACATAACTACTTATAACATATAAACAGATTGAACCTTATTGTAAATTTGATGTGTGTCAATTGACACGTAGTACAACTTGGGTCCACCTCTGCTTTCCCCAAATAAAAGATTCTTCACAGATCCGTAAAAGCACAGACAACCTCCACCTATCCAAATTCCACGATTCCAACATTAAGTGAGCTTACCTTCTTATCATCCTACAACTGGCCTTCTAAACACTTTGAGACTTTATCTCCATGCTCCAGCCCTTACTCTCTTCAACCATCATGACCTTCTCCCATAAACACAACACACCACTACTTCGGATGCAACTATCCACCTCAAAACCACCATATACACTGAAACAAACCATCAAAAGAACTACTATCTTATCTTGTTGAGCAAAATATAAATAGATATAATTCTAAATTATGGGAAGTGTATCCAAGCGAAGTCGTACAACAAGTTTTGTATCCACAGGGACTTAGAAACTATCTAGCTAATTACAAGTTTAGTAAATGTACAAACAAATATATACAAAAAGATAAGTGCAATAAATGTTTAGGGGTTTTTATGGTTTTTGGTTGATAATCATATGTAATAAAGAAAATCGATAAAACTAAAGTAACTAATCTAGGATAGTTGTACCCCAGGATAGATATTTGACCCCTTCACACTTTACTACCAATTTTTTATTCTTGGACTCAAACAAACTACGGGAAAACCTAAATAATTAATAGCCAAATCATGGTCTACTAATCCTAACCAACTGAGTCGAAAACTTATGGGTCGTCCAATCACCTAATCAATTGATAACATTAAGTACAAGTTTCTCTAAGTTGTAGTAAAATATATCTCAGTGCCCTTCAATAAGTATCACTGAATTGGTCCCCCACGGTTCAGATTTCTACTTTCGCTATACTAAAATTGAAACCCACATAGATAAAAATGAGCAAAACCCTAAGCAAGCCACACAATGTATACAAGCACAATAGCCATAAATACTCAACAATCATCATACATTTATAAAAATAACTAAAATAAAGCTATAAAAGAGTTCAAAGTTCAACAATGGAGTTTTAAAATCCCCATCCCTAACTACATGGAGGCTATAAGAGAGACTCGTTGTTGGATTACATATTTGATGATAATGGATGTCTCGTCCTGCGACTAGCTATTTCTGCGTAATCCAAGAGACCTTTATGTTTTAGTCTTCCAAGGTGTAGTCACATTATTTATTTGATATCCTAGTTTATTGTGGTAGTTCTTGTTATTTTTTTCAGGGATAAAGGTGAAGAGGTATTTGATAGAAGAGTCGTCAGTGCCATGTATCATGTGACTTTACTATGTATTTTATGATTGTTTTACGGTCTTTATATTGTCACTATAGGTTAATCCATGTTTAACAATCCTTGTTAAGATTTGTTCATCTATTAAGTTATATGAGCCTAATAAGTGAATCAACAAGTGTTTTTATATTGGTCAGTTAATTTCCTCAGTAATTATATCAATTGTGATAGTTTCATATAACACTTGCAAAATTAATCTCAAATTGAGTTACTATTTTGCTCATGTTCTAAGTTAGGAAACGGTTCAAATGGCCATTAATTGGAAGCTTTTGGAATGGTCTAAGGCAAAGAGTTCAATGTTAAACCAAGTGTCTTGCGGGAGAATAATACATTTGACTTTATATTTAGCCCATGTCTGAGCTTGCATACTAACTATTCAGACTCAAACATTGGCGTGCAACTTTATTATAAAGTATTTCGTTTGGCTTTGGTCTAACTTTGATTTGAGCCTCGAACAAATCTAGTCGTACATAGAACTTGCATCTAAGTAATAAAACCATTCAAAGATACCCTATAGAAGATGCTTAAAAGTACCTTGAAAAATAAGTATGAAAATTCAGACTATCGAAGCTACTTTTCACCATTTGTTCGGATACCCTGAAATCGTGACTAGTTTCAGGGGAAGGGAATACGACATGAAGGGGAAGATTACAGAGAGGAGGTTAAGAGAATGCAAAGTAAAATGATGTATTAACTTGCTAATTAGGATTTACAATCACCTATATATATAGGAACTAAAAGAGCAGTTATTTAAGCTAAATTAATTAATTAAATAAACTACCCACTATCAAAATCAATGCCACTACTCTACTTAACTGCTATTTAATATTGTTGAAAAATATCCCACTAATCTCCCTGCTTTGACTCACTGAAAATGGTTATCCAACCACTTTGGGGTAATCCTGTTTCTATTGCTTCTTCTGCCCACTACTTGGGTCGTGTCGGTCACATTGCCCCCTGTTAAGGAGCTGACTTGTCCTCAAGGCAGAAGTCGGGAAAATCAGCAACCAGGTCAGCGACAGATTCCCATGTGGCATCGGCGGTGGTGGGAAAGCTAAGCCATTAAATGAGTGCCTGCGAAACGAAGTGGCCACCGACGAGATGTTGGTGGATGGCCAAGACAGCGTGTGGGGTAAGGGCGGGCCGACCCTAGATGAAGTTGGTCGGGAGGGACACAGCCGTACCGGGAGAGAAACCTCGAGCCTGTTTCAATAGTGAGACGTGGAAGACGTCATGGATCTGGGCTGACGGCGGGAGCTGTAACTTGCATGCAATAGTACCAATACGCTCCACGACTGGGAAAGGACCATAATATCGCTTAGCTAGTTTCTGAGAGCGACGGTGTACGACGGTCAATTGACGATACGGCTGAAGTTTAACATAGACCATGTCACCCACCTTGAAGGATGCATCGGTACGCTTCTGGTCAGCTTTTTGACGCATCCAATGCTGAGCGCCCTGGATGTTGGTAGTCAACCGACAAAGGAGTTCAGTGCGGTTGGTGATGGCGGACTCCACTGCAGCGACGGAGATGGTCCTTGGTAGATAGTCGAGGAGAGTCGGGGGCGGACGACCGTAAACTACCTCAAATGGGGTCATCTCAATGGCGGAATGATAACTGGTGTTGTAGCACCATTCGACCCAATGAAGGTAAGCGTACCAAAGCTTCGGATTGTCACCAATATAACAACGGAGGTAATCTTCCAAGAGACGATTGACGATCTATGTCTAGCCATCACTTTGAGGGTGGTAGGCACTAGACATGGAAAGGGTAGTGCATTGAAGACAGAACAGTTCACGCCAAAAGGTGCTGGTGAAGTCCCAATCCGAGGCAATGCTGGAAGGCATGTCATGGAGACAACATATCTTACAGGCAAATAGGTCAACGACCTGGGTGGCTGTAAAG
>CM041778.1:371416320-371541763 GCA_023374045.1 Limonium bicolor | reverse complement strand
CACATGTATTATTAGATGAGGTTTTGCATTTGTTTGAAGCATAATAGAGTGAAGCTGAAACCTTTGTAACTTTATTTGTCAGTTTAATACGAGAATACATTCTTTTTTAGCTAACATCACCCAACTGTTGTCATTGTCTAATAGCAATATACATACAGGCAACAGTTGCGGAATTACGATTGAGAGTTGATATTCCGTCAGTTTTAAATTGCTACATTATCTAAAGCTGAATTAACCCATCCAACTGCATTGTCAACAATTCCACCCATCATATCTTTAACGACAATTTCAATTTGATCAAGAAAAATAAACCATCATTAAACTCAAATCTTTTAATCTAGAAAAAAAAAAAAAAGAAAAGAACAACAATGATGAAATCAGACAGCGCTTCTTAAACAGCAGTGTTTGGCGACTCCCGAATCCGTCTCACACGGTCAATCCACTGTTCCTCCGGCAACCGCTGAGCCCAATCTGGCGCGGCGAAACTGATACCCCGCATAGCCTCCATCACCCTCGTAGTGTTCTCTACAGGCAACGGCGCGTTTCGCCGGCTCTCATCCTCTCGAAACGCCCTTTGTATCGCCAACTCGGACTCGGCCCTTCTCCTGTCTTCCTCCGCCTCCTCCTCTTCGTTCTCTCCATCGCTCAGACTCAACGATCTCATGCCATTCGCCACTTCGTAATCGTGGCCGTTGGATTGGATCTGCGGGATATAACTCTGATCCACGCTAGAGTTGTTGTTGTCGGGATTGATTGATGGATCGTCATCGGCGTCGTCGGTGGCGGAGATTGGTTGGTAGTACTCTCCGACCTCATCCGAGTGTGAATCGGAATCGCTACTATCACCCGAGTTATCTGTACAGAACAAAAGTCGAATTTGGTTTGGGATTGCTAAATCACATAATTTCAGCTGTCTGATTAACAATCAATACAATGCTCAGAATTTCAAGACATTCAGTATTGCTTGAAAGTCAAAATAAGGTTATGAACTTCGAGAAGTGGATTATGTTATCAATGAATGAAAGAAAACGAGAAGAGGAGTGTAAAGACGACAAAGTATTTACCTTCGACGATGCCGTTTGGGGAGATTGAAGTGGCATTCATGGCTTCCACTTCCGGTATTGTACGAAAGGTTACACCACAAAGAGTAGAATATGACGGAGAAAGAACCTCGCGATGAAATGGGATACGGATAGACATGACAATTCGGGTCACTCGGTTCGGTTTGGGTCGGGTCGGGTCAATTTGTAGATATTTACTATTTGGTTCGGTTCGGATTGGATCGGGTTCAATGGTTTAAATTAGATTCGGGTGATTTCGGTTTGGTTGAGTTCGGGTTTGGGTGCTTTTGGTTTGGGTTAGCCTTTGAGTCATTCAGTTTTTTCGGGTTATAGGTCAAATTCGGGTGACTTATCCGGGTTTAATTGATAAAAATTTTAAAGTACGAATTTTAAGCAACCTTCGTAACTTGCATTGATTTTCATATGCGGCTCCAAATTCTTTTAATATAGTGTTACTATTGATCAAGACTGCTATTGTGTATAGGTTGGATAAAATCAAACTGGATGACAAATTTTGTAAATGAATTTAAACTATACAACTATTAATTGTATAGACTAAGTATAAATTAAGCTTTTGTGAATTAGTGGTCAATATTCGGCAATCGACGTCCAGTCTACCCCGTCCACGCCCGACGTCGTGCCTCCCGTCATCCCGCGCCCATCACATCCTGAGCTCATCACCTCGCACAAGCGTCGCGCATCTGCACTCATCCATCACCGCCTCGCACAAGCGTCACACGGCCACGTCCATGCCCATCCATCAACATTCAAACCATTCCTAAGTCCTAAATATAAAGAAACTTAAGTTTATAAAATATAGAGTAATATAAAATAGTAATGATACACATTACATTGTCTTATAAAATATTTTAGGTTAAGTTGTCAAGGTAGATGGAATAAGGTGGGGATTATTCATCCTCCAAAATGCTAGTATATCTCACGATTCACAATAATCTACCATTTAGAATATTTATTTTCCTCATTTTATTGCATAATTTTCTTTAGGCATATACACATTAATCTTGAATAGTATATGTCTCAACTAAAAAGTTTAGGTTTTATAATTAAACTTCATCAATATTTAAACCATTCCCAAGTCTTATGTCCTAAACATAAAAAAAACCTAACTTTATTAAAATCAAAATTAGTATAGTATTATAAAATAGTAATGATACACATTAAATTGTATTATAAAACATTTTAAAGCAAAAAATCTATAGTTTGTAGTAAAACATCCATGTGTGGGAAGAGTAACAACACAGTTTATGAATGTTTTATTACAACAAGGCTTGAGATGCTTGAAGATTGAAGATGTTCAATATTATATATATTATTTGTGAGCAATGAACACTTATTGGATGTCTAAATCTCCATTATGTGTTTTTGGTTTCAAGATCATTTTTACAGTTGGAACAACTATAGTAGATTTAGATTTAGCAAAACATTCGGGTGGATTCGGTTCGGGTTGATTCGGTTCGGGTGGATTCGGTTCAGGTGGATTCGGCTATACCAAATTTCGGTTTGATTCGGTTTTGGTTTGGATTTTCGGGTCACATTTCGGGTCACGCTATTCGGTTTAAGTTCGGGTTCGGATCGGGTTGGATCGGTTTGGTTTTTCTGGTTCGGGTCACCTTTGCCAGGGCTAGATACGGATGGAGAATATGAATTCATGGTCTAGTTTTAAGTAGACTATCCAAAAAAAAAAACAAGGAAAATTTCATGAAATGTCATTATATGTTTAGCTAATTCATGAAATTCCACTAAAAAAGGGAGCTATGAAATATCACTATATTTTTGCAAAGTCCATGAAATATCACTATAGCCATTGACCATAAAGAAAAATGACAAAAATACCCCTACTATTCCAAAAAGTATTTTAAAAGTTCCCAATATGCCCCTAACGGGTCGTTTGGTTATTGGAATGTTAATTCCTAGAATAAGAATTACTGGAATGAAATTCCCAGAATAGAATATGACCTCATTTGGTTATTATGATGTGACTATTTGGAATTAGATGTTTCTTTTGTTTGGTAGGCAGAATAATGATAGGAATAGAATTGGAATAAAGTATACAGTTACAAATCTATCATTGGTAAGTAACACATAATCATTATTTATTGTATGATAAACTATAAATTTTAATTATATATATTAACTTGTAAATATGTAAACAAAAATATTTATTACATAATAATTAATAAATTACTTTAAATAATTATAAGAACAAAAAAATAAGTCAATAAATTAATTTTAAAAAAATCTACTATTTAAATTTTCTGGATAATATTAAATTGATACTATGAATATAAATTTGTAATTATTAAGTATGTCGAACATAAAAAAACATTATACTAGCATATAATATGAATGTCATTAATATAATTTGAACATCATACTACTTTTTCAGATGCGGATAAATAGTCTTTTGAAACTATTACTAATTATTTAAATTTAATAAAATATTCTACAAGGAAAAAAACAAAACTAATAAAATTATAATGTAAACTAGTAATTATATTTTAATTATTATTGTACAAATTATTTCTAGTATATTTTAGAATGATTAATTAAGCATTGCACTTGTTAAGTAATGATTAATTATAAAATTATTTCTACAAACTATTAGGTTTCAACTATATATCAAAATATTATTATAGATTTTATAACGTGCTGAATAATTGAAGAACAATTTTATATGATAATATACTTCATTTTTCATTTCTTGGGATATCTACTATTGAATTTAACTTTAGGTTTTTGAATTTCATTAAGTTATATTCAATTTTATAAAATATATTGTTCTAACTAAAAATGTATGTTTAAAATAGAATAAAATAATATTGCAATAGTAAGTGATAACATATATATCGCTTATAGTCAATTAATTATTATTAGTAAGATTTTTTAAAAATTTGATTGGTATTATTTATTCCATTAAAAATTAAAATAACCTTATTTTAGGCATTAATATATTTAATTATTTATATTAAATACTAATATATAATACATATTATTTTATTTTAATATATTTGCTCATAAAAAATAATATCGAGTTTTGAACACATAATCTATATCAATCTTTTTATTAATTTATATCAATTAAGTACCATACATTTTTTAAAATTATTTTGTCTATCAATTTAAATTATTTATTTAAAATAAGTTATTTTATATTTTAAGATATTTATATTTTTTGAAAAATTATATTATATATTGCATATAAATTTATGACATAATACTTTTGTTATAATTAAAAATTTTAAAGTACTTTTGACATAATACTATAGATTTATTTTTCTTACTATTAGTTAAAAAATAATTTTGTTTAATTTGAATAAATAATTAAATTTGGTAGAAGAAAAGATAATTTAAAAATGAATGGTACAAATTATGGTACTTAATTGATACAAATTAGTAGAAATATTGATATAAATTATGTTTTTACACTCTATATTCTATTTTGTGGTACTGAATAATTTAAAAACATCTAAAAAATATTTACTATTTTTACTTTTTAAGATATTTTTAATATTTTGTTAATATTTTTTACAAATTTATAATTTATATATAAATATATTTTTTATACTATTTTGATTTTTTTGTGAATTTTTTTACACTTATGGGCATATTGTAAACTTTAAAAGTACTTTGTTAACTAGTAGAGGTATTTTTGTCATTTTTCCTTCTGGTCAATGACTATAGTAGCATTTCATGGACTTTTGCAAAAATATAGTGACATTTCGTGACTTTCTTTTTTTTAGTGGCAAAAAACAAAGGATCCACATTGTTTAAAGTGAAAGGTTTGATTTTCTTAAATATAAGATTCACTCTTTTTAAACAAATGATTCACTTTTCTTAAACGAAAGATTCACTCTTCAAAAAATGAAAGGTTAAATTTGTTTTAATTGGGTCCCACAGGTCAACGTCCAGGTTTGTTGAACTATTAATGAATGCTAATGTGGTTCGGTTAGTAACAAGCACTCAAGAAAAAAAATTAACCCTACCCCCATATATAACCATACCTATGGCTAACACCGTCAATAAAGGATATTGTGGTTCGACTATTAACCACACACAATAAAAAAAATGACCCTACCCCATTCAACTCTTTGACCACTAACACTAGGGAAAAATATAGCACTGTCGAAACATATAAAAAATTATCTATTTTATTTATATTCACGGTGAATCTTAAAACATATGTACATACAAAAAATATACAATTTTAAATTTATCAAAACATATTCATGTTGGATCTTATTTTGAAAAGCTTGAGTTATGATGAACAATGATATCAAATTTATGTTATTAGGGCTTATATCTAATAAACTAAGACACTTTAAAATTTTACAAATGAACAAACATAGCAAAAGACAAAATGATGACATGAGAGCCGTGCGGTATAAAAACAACGGCAAATTCTTGGCTACATGTGTATGTAGCCATCTCTGGCTACATTTACCGTACAACCAACAATGAAAACATGTACAATGAATAAGGAAAACCTGTACATTAAAAATTAGACTAAAAGTAATATTTTTGTTTACAATATTAGTTATATAAGTAATGTACATGTTTTATAGGTGTAATGTACATGTTTCATCTACTACATGTACATATAATGTAGCTATCTTTGGCTACATGTGGGTGTAGCCAAGACATGTTGAAAAAGCAACACAAACCGTACTGTAGTCGACAGAGACAGATCACGAAAAAAAAAATCAAAGATAACCTCCTCTAACCAAAATATTACCCATATTAACCTCCTTCCAAAACTAATTCCTGAAATAGCACTCCCGAGAGAAATTGTCTCTTTATCCCCGCACCACGTCAGGCGCTGACTCAGCGGGACGGGGGGGGAACAAGAAATTGTCTCTTGTAAAGACGATTCACGATCTTTACAACAGACGATTTCTCCTTTCATAGAGACCGCAACTTATTACCCTTGAAATCGTATCTTCAAGAGATTATTTCATTAAATATTGATACCGTCTCTTCAAGAGACGATTTTACGGGTTCTAAATTCACCCGTAAATTTTCTCTCTCCCCACTCTTCTCACTTTCTCTTCTTCCCTGCGAACAACAGAACAACAGAGCGCTCAGTCAAATTGCCACCAGTTCGCCGCCACCCTCATCTCCGCCTGCCGCCGCCGACCACCAAGCTCCGCCGCCGACCACCTGCAACATATACTACGTATTGAGGTAAATATCTAACCCTCAAGAGAAAACTTTTTGAAAAATTTGGTGGAAATTCCAAGAATTCATGGAAAAACTTGCTTACTATAAATGTAACTTCTACATGGAAGCCATAGATATGCATGAGGAAGTTGAGCAGTGCGCCAAAAAGAAAAGGTCGTCTCCTCCACACTTGAATGGGACAATGTCCTCATTGTTCAAAGTAAAACTCAAGGAAAAACAAACAGAAGACCTTTTCGAAGCTTGAAGCATAGAGTAGACAAAAGTGTAATACACTGTGTAAATGTTAGAGAGTTAAAGAAGTAGTACTCCCCTGATAAAGATGAGTTGTTGGCGGGGTTCCCCCACACTTGCTAGTGTCCGGGGTCATTGAAGCGCTAGCTCCGACGGGAGGAGTCGAAGACCATTGATTTTTTTTTCAAGAGTTCCTCTTGAATTTTCCCTAACTCAACCTGGAGGAGTTCTTATGTTTGGTGTGTATATATCTACAATGCATACCCAAAAAGAAACTAGGCGCGAAATTGATTCCGAAGAATACTAAAAAAGGCCGTAATCAGATACCAAAAGGGGACTCATCCATGAGTCCCAAACCAAAATATTTGAAAGTGCAGTAAGTGAAGTACCGAAGTTAAAGATAAAGTACTACAAGCGAAAGTGCGAAATTTAAATGACTGAAATATAAATGAGAGTCAAAGATAAATAAAAGTGCAGATAAACAATGAAACAAAGGAACAAAAAGAAGAAATAACAAATAACAAACAGTGATGAGTTAGAAATTAAAGAGAGATATCATAAGTGATTGGGCAGAGAGTTAACATTTAAGAGCAATGAAGAGCAAAATAAACGGTGCATTTCTAGAAAAATTTCGGCATAGTCTCCCCTGTTTTTCTTCTCTTTCCCGGTTCGAAGAACCTCCACAAAATCAACCAATAAGGCCACCAATAAGATCGTCAACAATTTCAGCAATAATCTCACCATCACCAAGTCCACTAGAAAATAATGCGTACGACTCACCAATTGTGGTTACTAGGGCCACGCCAAAATTCAATCCCTAAAACTGCCCTACCTTTTGCAATTAAAGATCAACTATGCGCTCTAATCCGTTCGCCACATCGTATAAGGTAAGAGTACCATCCACCATAAGCAAAACATGATAATTGAAGCATAATTCAATTTATGTCATTAAGTGAAAACATTATGCTAAAACTATTACACTGCCACATTTTGTAGCCTAATTCAACACACAAAACCCGATAAGATCAATTAAACACATTCCCATCAGCGAAGTCACCAAAATTCAGAAATTGTAATTAAGGCCCCGTTTGGTTCGCATGTAAATCAGCCCTAAGTGTAGCTTGGTCAAAAATTGCAAAAATTGACAACTTAGGGTTAGAAACACATACCTTAATGTTTTCTAGATAATTTCAAGCTAAAATTTGACAAAAAGTGGGCTAAAATCGGACCAACCGAAATTGGGGATAAAATTAATTAGGGATTCAAGGGTTCGATTTGGACTTGTGGCTAGTAGTGGTGGCCGGTGCTGGTGCTCGCGGACGCAGGGAGGGCACGCGCGGCGTCTGTGGTGGTCGGAGCGACGTCGGAGGCCGGCGGGTTGGAGGTGCAGGCTGGTGCGGTGGTGTTTGCTTGGCTGGGGGAAGAACGGGGTGCGGGAGGTTTTTGTGTGGAAGGTTGGCGAGATACGTCGGGGGAAGGGGAAAGGAGACAGGAAAAAGGGGGGACTTAAATGAAACACATCGTTTCCGTCTCTTTTTTTTTTCAAAATTTTTGACCCGACCGACCCTACCAAGGTCGGTCCCAGGGTTGGTCAAAGTCAGTAGGCAAAGATTTTGGAATTTTTGACCTGACCGACCATACCTAATGTCAGTCCCAAGGTTGGTCGAAGTCAGTAGCCTCCGATTTTGAAAATTTCGACTCAACCGACCCTCCCAAGGTCGATCCCAGGGTCGATCAAAGTCAGTAGCTTCAGGTTTTTGCAAAATTGAACCGACCGACCCTTACAAGATCGGTCCCAGGGTCGGTCGAAATCAGAATCTCCCCAAAATTAGAGTTTTCTTTCCCAAAACACTTGTTACTATCCTCAAGCATAACACACTCAAAAGCAATCAGAAACACACAATAAAAAGAGCACGGAACATGCAAACCAATCACAAAACTAAACTATTAAAATAATACACGAACAAAGGAGCAATTAGTCCAGGTTGCCTCCCAGAAAGTTGCCCGTCTTTTTCAGGTCTTTGGCTAGACCATAGTTTGGGTTAGAAGCAACTTGGAGAGTGGTTGTGAGGAGGATATCTGAAGCACCTAAGTCGCATAGGGAGTATTGGAGCAAGGTGTTACCAATCATGGCCGGGATGATGAAACTGCCGGGGTCACTGCACTTTGAGGGCAAGGGTTGTTGAAGGATAGCAAAACACGTCTCATTGAGTTGGATAGTTCCGGCTTTGGCTAATTTTTCCTTGTAAGAGATGAGATGCTTGAGGAATTTAGCGTTTGGCAATTAGGTCCACAAATGGGATGTTGACGTTTAATTGTTTCAACACCGCTAGAAACTTTCCATATTTTGCATCAAAACTCTATTTCTTCACTCGGTTTGGGAAAGGCGTGGGTGGTTCATGCGGAGAAGGTTTTGGAGTGAATTGGGTTCTAGGAATGCTTTGAGAAGCTTTCTCTAATGGGAACTCAATCCTTTCTCCATCATCCTCCTTGGATTCACCTGAGTCTTGTGGGGTTTGGGGCCCTTTCGTCCGTTTGCCACTCCTCAAGGTGATAGCTTTTACCCCCTCCTCATCATCATCCAACTAGGCTTTTTCCTTTTCATAATTAACAAGAAGCCTCCCCTGGTGCTCCCTCTCATATTGAAGTTCGTGCTCACAAATTCTTGAAGAAGCTTCAAGCACTAGTGGAAAAACGTTTTTATGTGACGCCTTTTAAATCACGGTTATAAAACAAACCGTCATTTAAAGTTTATATACCTTAATTATAAGAAGAACCGTCATTTAAAACATAACCGCAGGACTTTATACCACGATTTCCTAGTAACCGTCGTTTATAGTCCATTACAAACCACGGTTTCCTTCAAACTGTCATTTATAATTTCGTGGGTGATACTTTAAACCACGGTTATTTTAGAACCGTCACTTATATGCTTTCCGTTAGACCTGGCAATTTGGGTCGATGGGTCGGGTTGGTATCAACCCTAACCCAACCCATTTAAAATATCATCAACCCAACCCAACCCAAAAATGGATGGGTTAGAAAATCATGACCCTAACCCAACCCGTTTAAAATCCTTCAACCCTAACCTAACCCACCCAACCCATTTTTTAAGCATACAACAATTTAAATGGATTAGGAGTGGAAATTAAAAAAATCCAAAACATCCAATGCTAGCGGGCACACTAATTAGGATGAAACAAAAGGAATAAAGGTAATCTTGCTTGATCGACCCAACTTTAAACGAATTCCATGTTATGCGAAGAATCTAAAGTGCTGCACCAATTTCCCTTAAATAGAATAACTCATACTTTTTCTATAAGTTTATTTTTATCAATCTGAGCCTAAAGCTCTACCACTATTTGAGAGGAATCCTATCTAGATATGCACATAATCCTAGTACCCTTAATAAAAAGGGGAACGAAAATAAAAATCTTCATTATGCATTAGAGAAATATACTAAAGATAAATTTTCTAAAGTTAGAAACAGTTTATAATTTGACAGCTCTAAGCCTCAAACTATGACCGAGTTTTAAAATAATTACACCTATTTAAACTGAGGGCTCATGCCTTAGAAAAGTACAATCACAATCATCTAATCGTTACCAACAGTTGATGAACTTTTATGCAGCACGCTATCTGCATTGCTAGCTTCAGAATTCACTAAGAGGTCTATAATTAAGATCATACTTATAAAAAATATATATCACCTACTTTTGTTCACCCTTCTAGATAATCTAAACATACCTATGTTCTCAAGAACGTAATGCCAGTGAGAATAAGAAAAATAAACCTTGGACAGAGATGAAGAGCGACATAGACATGAATAATAGTGTGGGGAAGAAAGATATATGAGAGTCTGTGATAAGCCGCAGACTTATCATATTTTAAGCGTTAGATTTAGGAGTATATTAATCTAAAAAAGGTTAAATAGATGTTATTTATTTTATATTATACATTAAAGTATGTTATTTGTACAGACTTATGTTTTGTGAGCTTTTTATGCAAGGAACGAATTCCTAGGCAATAATTCAAGTGATGGCGGACATGAAGCCGGGTAACTCCTGCACGACACAAGCGTGGAGCAGAAAAGGAGCTCTGCCGGGTATGTTGCCGGGTATTTCCCATCCGACACATATGTGAAAAGTCGCCTCGGTTGACCAGACGATGGAAGTTAATGACCGTTACCAAACCAACCTATGCTGGGTATGGTGCCGGACATCTCTTGTCCGACACAGGTACCTTTTCGCACAGATTTGGCGGTTTCGACTGTTAGCAGTTGGGCACGTGTTTATTATATGCCGGATAGCATTTACCCTGCATGCCACTTGGCACAAGGAGAAATTGTTGCCTATAAATAGGCCGAAGGGATGCATCATTTTTTACACTTCAACTCCCCTATACACTCCATTCACATATCTATTTCCACATCCACTCCATTGTTGGTGTCCAAGGAAGTTCTGCAGAGCCATCCACGCGAAGAGAAGAAGAAGATCTTGTCGGGTTAAGGCTATGACCATTTCATTATCCTCTCATTTTCTCTTCTTGTATTTGAGTGGATGGTGATGTAGAATTCCTTGTTAGTTTTTGGTTAGGAATGATATCCTTGTAATTACTCTTATGGTTATTAATAAAATTTGCAAGTTTCTTAACTGAAGTTCTAATCTTCATACAAAGTAGAATAGGGTCGCTACTTGTTCTTCTTTACCTCTAAGTTCTGCTTAAGGTTCACAAGACAAGAATAGAATAGATTAGAATTTTAGTAATCTTAAAGTTTGTTGTTCTGAAAAGTGGGCAACAAGACCTAAGGTTTAGGATTAACCTCTTATTTCTCCATTGTCTTGTTTGTTTTCGCGGTACTAGACATGCACGAGGCGAATATAGATATTGAGTTCCTTTTGTCATACCCTGAATCTGTAATGTTATTTACGAAATGGAGATGCCGGATGTAGTGCCGGATGGAAGATGTCCGGCACATTCAAATCCTAGAATGTGCTGGGAATCTGAGGTCCGGCAGGAAACCCGGCGCATTCATTTTGCGAGGAAAATGCTTTTCGAGACTTGCCAAATTTGACCTTTGATCATATGAGTTCTTATGTTGATTATCGTCCCGAGTTAAAGATATTTTAGTTTAGTTAGATTAATTAGATAGTTGCCTTTAGTTTAAATCAATGTTTATGAAATACCCCTAAATTAATTTAAATTAATTTAGGGGATTTCTTTTATTAAACCTTTAATAATATTATTAAGTATTAAATTAGTGTAAGGAATTATGAATATTAAATTATCGTATGGAATTATGAGTATTAATATTATATGGAATTATGGAAATTAATTTAGGGGATTCCTCCTATATAACTCTAAGGAATACAATTTAATATTTAATTATATTATTATTATATAGTATTATGAATTTAATATAGATTTATATCAATAAATCTTGGGAAAATTTATAAACAATCCAAGTATATTATAAGATTTTAGGAAGTGTTGGAACATGTTTTGAAACATAAAAGTCAATATAAAATTCTAGAAACCTTAAAGCTTATTAGCCTTGCTAGGGTTGACTTTTTTAGAATGGTCAAACCAGCCCATGAAACCTATCCAATAAATAGGTTATGGAAAACCATGAAGATCGATAAAAAAAACGTCAAAAACAGATCATCCTAGCCAAAGTTATGATCAAATGAAGTTTAGAGCCAAAAGTTTGAAAAAAGGGCTGACGTGGCACGTTTTGCTGACTCATCGCGCGCCTCGGTAATCGCGCCCCAACACTTAGTCGTTTTATCCCCTATATTTCCGGTAACAGAAATCAGGTTTTGCCCTATCTTGTGACCTTCATAACTTTCTCATCTTAAGGAATTTTTGAGTGCCGTCTTCTTTGTTGTCTTCTCCTACATTCCCTCTAAACATCCATAGCTCACACAAACCCTAATTCGTTCTGAATCAACCGGAAAATCGAATCAAAGTATCCACCCTGCAAAACCGTAACTGCAGTTCCAGTTTTTCCCTTCGAATCAGGTAACTTCGACTAGCCATAACTTCTTCGTTTCGCAGCAAAATTTTATGTTCTTTATCTCTTTTTGAAGAGCTCTAATCCCTCTAAAACATTCATGTTGATTACCTAAGCCAATTCCCAACCTTTTGTAAGAAAGAGTTGTCTAAAGTTTCGGATTCATCACAACATAAAATCATAGTTTTCTTTCCAGAAAACGCAAGGTAAACTCGCAACTTCCAACTTCTATTTCTTTCTGTGTAGTGCAAGTTAGGGTGAGTTCTTGCTATCATTTTTTAGACCTATGTTTCCTCTTTAGCTTAAGCCCAAGAACAAAGCCTAACTCGATCTGTAATGAAACTTATAGTGCTTCGAAGTTGGCTACTCGAACAGGCAAGGTTCGAATATTTTTCCAGAACCCGAACTTGAATCTCCTCGTTTGTGCAATTCCGGTGAGCTTTTCTTCAAATTATTCCTATGTTGCTAATCGAAATTTCATTACCGGTCTAATCCATGTATCAATTTCAATTATTATGCATTATACTAAGAGAATTTGGCAAATTAAGATTCGAACTAACATGAACCCTAACCTCCTCGAACCCAGAATCGTATCTGCTATATAATGCATCTTAGCTAGAGAAATCGGTACCTTTAGAACCGGAATTGAATTTCGAATCCATAGAAACAAAAATCGTCAAATTTCGTTCTGTAGATTGAGAGATATTGTCGAATTAGTACTCGTGTGCTGTTTGGTGTTCGATGATGAACTAGAGACTCAGGGACCGTCCGATCGCAGTTTAAAGGAACGGACGGCCCAGATTAGATCGTGGGAATATAAGAGTATATTAAGTTTTATTAATTCCAGAATTAAACCCTAACTTGTTGAATTTATTTAATGGCCTTGCCGAATGTGTTTTGACTTGAAATTTTAACCATAGATTACCTATAAAATCTAGTTTATTTTGATGTAAATTAATATGGGTTTTGAGTTTTTAAACGTAAGTTATAAGTTTTGCAAGTTATGAGTATTATGGAATTATTTGGATAATTCAAAACGATATTTTTATGAAATAAAAATTTTATAATACGTATAAAATGTTATAGTTACTGTATATTAAATTTGGGAATTTTTGGGAAATGGTAAATGGGTTTAAAAATTGTGTTTGTGAGTTTTTAATAAGAATAACTTATAATATATGGTTTTTAATGTAACCAAAAATTAAAGTATGGTTTGTTAATAAACTTTTTAAGCTGGGAAAAATATGGAACACTAAATTAACATTTTATAACAGTAAGTTTATAAATGTTTTGGTATTAGCTTTTAAGAGAAGTGAAATTATTTACATATATGTATATATATACTTATTTAAGTAGAAACTTATGTTAAATCAAGGAATCTAATTATTTTACGTTTTACTTATTATATTATATGGGAGTTAATATTTTTAATTAAACTAAGGAAAATATGAATATATATATATATATTTACATATATATAAAAGGGAGTAAAGTAGTAACTTAGGGTAAAACAGGGAGCTAATAAATTAACACTTATAATAACTAAATATTATAAGAGCTAGAATCCTAAGATATAGTAAAAGAAATACTTTATGAAACATACTTGGAATACAGTTAAAGGTAGTAGTAATAAGATAGTTTAAATATAATGGGTTACATAGGGGATGTCTTAATTAAATTCTAATACAGGTATACGTATATATGTATTAAAAATAATAAAGGGAAACACTTTATTTTATAAACTGTATATCAGTTGTAGTTATGCCTAAAAGTTATTAAACATAATTAAATACAATAAAACTACATAAATAATGTTTTGAACAAATCCTAGTATATATAAATATATACACATTAAACATAATTAAATACCTTATAGGAAATATAATACGAAGGAATTAATAAGTTAAACTAAACCTCTACATAATACTAATAGGAGAATATATATTGAGGTGGTATTAAATTATAGTTATGTATTAGGCTTAAAGAGTTACCTTTGAATTTCCAAGGTTTATATATAAACCATATTAAAATACATGTATAGTATTATTTGTCAATGATCAGAATGTAAATCTAAAATTGGGATTTAGTAATTAATAAGTTAAAACTTAGGAAAATTGTGATTAGATTACATAAAATGTTGCACAAATAGATCTTATTCTATAATTAATGATAAACAAATGTAATACGTTTACATCTAAATATTCTTGATATAAACCATAAAATTAAGTAAAATACTTTTACATCTAAATGTGAGGTGGATTAGTAAGTTTAGATTTAATCATTTCTTAACATTTATGGTATTGAAATATAACTTAATGTTTTAAGATAGAATCATTAAAGGATTATGATATAATCTATATTAAACGATGATTTAGAAATTTATCTAAATAATTATCCTTAAGGTTCTTAGAATTAGATAAGCCATATAAAATACATTTATTACCAATATTCGGATGGAGTTTACAGTTAAGTGAGGTATTTAGTAGTGAGAATTTATAGGAAGATGTATAAATAGGAATTTGATACTTAAAACCTTCGAACCTTTTATTAGATAAAACTAAGTTACATAAGATATTATATTGATATACTTTACGGTAATGGGAAATAATGATATGTTATTTTGAATATAAAATATGAGAATTTTCATAATAGATTATCTTATTAAAAAAAAAACAATTTCACGTACGAACCAGAATTTAATTCTTTGATAAGTTCTACTCTATGTAGATATATTGTCCATCCTAAATACAATAAAGGAAATTAATTTATTAAGTTATTCCTTTGAAACCTTAGGTTTTGTAAAACAGTTTAAAACGTATTTAAGGCTTAAGTTTAATGAAGTTTAGTACAAAGGATTATACATAGTCTATAGAGAGAATGTGTGTAAAAATAAAACATTTGGGGAATTAAATGTAAGTAGGGATACATAAAAGGTTATACTAAACACCTTATTGTATAGGTAATAATAAAACATATATTATACCTTGTGAATACTAAATGTAAGATTAATTCGTTAAATCTAAGTTAACTATAGTATAGTTATTCAGGATGAGAAGAAATTTAACATCTTATGACAAGATTAATAGATGGGTGTACTAAAAGGTCATTCTGAACTAAACATACGGTAAATGAGTTTAGTAGCTCAATTAAGTTATAATTAAATGCATCTACAACACTACGATTCCAATATACAAGATGTAGATCTTAATTAAGTTAAGGGAACGACTTAATCATAATGGGTTATCTAGTAGGTATTGTTTACATACATAATCTTTACATTGTGAGATCATAATATAGTATTCTGAGATCAGTCCATCATAGGTCATAATACAATGTTTATTTTAAATTAAGAATAAAGGTATTGAGCTTAAGATTATTATTGAAATTCTTAGATTTAATTATAGGTCTCAAAAGTCTTGAATGTGAGGATTGTGGTTAAATATGAATAAATTGGATAGGAGTGGACAGTTAGCAGGTGTTAATAAAATACATTCCTTGATCCTACAACCTTGGGCTATACAAACTTCTAAAATAAGTCAAAGGTTATACATAACATTTAAGCGAGGGCTTATAAGATAATTGAGACTTGGAAATAAGAGAGAGGAATTTATTTAAGTTTTACTTAGGGTACAGGTTATTGATAGTAAGTTATCTTCAATGTTCCTCAGAGAATTGTTGAATGTTTACACGAGTTTACTAGAACTGCTACAGCGTTGACCAGGTACGATTTCTCGTACTCAGCTTGTTGTGTTTTGGACTTTATGGAATGTTTTGTATGATTTCTCGTACTCCGATATTTTTGCTGATTGACTTGTGGAATGTTTTGGGAAACGCTAACTGACTTTAAGAGGATTTTCTAAAAAGGAAATGGTTGTGTGACTAACTCAGCTTGTGTGACTAACTGAGCCTTGAATGCGAAACTCACTTGGGTATTGGTTCCTTTTATTTGGTGCCCCGCTAGACATTGGCTGCTTAGGGTTTACACTTCTACACTCTGTAGGACTGAGTGTTTTGATATTGCTCTGGGTAGTTAGCGATCTAGTGGGAATTTGGAAAAAGGTCAATCTTGGAAATCTTTCTTTTGACTCTGGATATCGTTTCATCCATGAGCTGGTTCTTGAGGTTTCGACGTGCGCGCGTCTTCAATGGTAACAGTGAGGGGCTGTATATCCCCTGTCCCCAAAAGGGGACGTGATAGACAGTGAGGGGCTGTATATCCCCTGTCCCCAAAAGGGGACGTGATAGACAGTGAGGGGCTATATATCCCCTGTCCCCAAAAGGGGACGTGATAGACAGTGAGGGGCTGTATATCCCCTGTCCCCAAAAGGGGACGTGATAGACAGTGAGGGGTTGTATATCCCCTGTCCTAAAAGGACGTGCTTGGCGGTGGGGGCCATCTCTCCCAGTTGAATTATTCCATTCTTGAGTTATTGGTTCTTGGATCTATCTTTTCATTCCTAGTCCTTTGTGACTATCTGAGTCTTTCTACTCCTAACGGGAATTGGGTTTAACTAAGACATTGGATGTTCACTAACACATGGTGTGGTTGTGTTTCACTAACTTTACCTTTCTGTTATTCATCTTTATTCTTAACTTGTTATCTTGATTTGGTGACTTGTGGAATGCCTTGCTCCTCTGTGTGGTTTAAGTGATTGCTTTCAAGCTAATATTTATTTAAGAGTTGTTTTATAAGTTTGTTTTTGGAGAATTGTACCAGTTCCATTCCAGGGAACTGACTCACCCCTCCCGGGGTGGGCTGCTTGGTTTCATCTTGCAGGTATAAATTGTTTATACAGGTGGCCACGAAGAGCATGAGTGATTGGGATGGGAATTAGGAAATTATGGAGAGTGAATGTATTTTAGTATTGTTATGTTTATGTTAAGTTTTCTCGAAGTTCAGACCGTAACTTAGTTAATTGTAATGGTTGTAGTTGGTGAGGTTGGTACCGGGTGTTTGGAGCCCGATGGTCTGTAGCACCTTTAGTTTATTTTCCGCTGTTGTTTTATTATTATAGGGGTGTTACAGTTTACATTCCCCCCTTGCTTAGAATAGGCTATTACCAGGATTAGGACTGATTTTCTAATAAGTCCCTGTGGTTCGATACTCTCGGTCGTAATCTACTCACACTGTACTCCGACCGGGATTTTCGCTACCCGTATAGAGTTGTAGGGTTTATTTTATATTTCTTTCATTCTTTTATTATTTCATTCTTTTGTACATAGTATTACCCTTACAATTATTTAGTTAGCAGTCTGAAAGACGAGAGCATTAGGGTTATCAACATTATGTTAAGGTGTGGTTGGATCCTTTGTTTGACATGCAACTGGTTGGACCGTTTGTTAAGTTAAGATTGTGTGATATTATTAAAGGTTGGATAGTCCAACTGCACTTGGGCTTAAGACTAAGGTATAGTTTGATCTGAAAATAATATATATATATGTGAATTACTATTTTTATTTTTTATCATTAACAAATATATTTTCGGGTTTCGGGTTGGGTCATGGGTTTAGATCTCTACCTTAACCCAACCCACAAAATTAGCTTATTACCCTAACCCAACCCAAATAATAGATGGATCAATAATCAAGACCCTAACCCGTAAAAATATGGGTAGGGTTCGGGTTGGGTTTCGGGTTGGGTCAAAATTTCCAGGTCTACTTTCCGTACCATTTTTAAACGACGGTTTTCTGAGTAACCGTCGTTTAAAAGTGTTTTTATTAAAACCCTCCGCTTTCTTTTCTTCTTCTTCCTCCCTCCCGTCGTCCCGCGCCTCTGCGTTCTCTCCCCAATTTTCCAAAACCAATCGAACTCAGCCTCTCGCCAGCCCTGACACTCGCCCTCAGCGCCGCCACTTCCCTCCGCGCCGTCCTCGCCACTCCCTGCTGCCCGTCGGTGTCACCGGTGCGCCTAGTGCACCGGCCCCCTACACGAATCACCGTCGACCCGCCTCGCGAATCACCGTCGCCCCGCCTCTCGCACCGCCACGCGGCTGTTCTGGCAACCGTCACACACCACCTCCGCCTCTGTTCATCCACCGCCTACAAATCCGACCAGGTGAGTAAAATCTAGCTCCCATTTTCATATCAGAATCATTTTTTACATTTTGCATGCTAGTTGGAATTGGAATATTACCATTTTATTGTATATTAATTAAGTTAATTAAATTTATAGTAATAGTGATTTGATTAATGAGCAGATTAGTGGGGTGTTTTATGGGATGAGTAAAGTTCTTGTTGGAGCGGGAAAAATATATACAAAATTTTATGTAAACCTACAATGCTAAATAGGGTTGCTAAAAATTAATAAAGAGTCATCAAAAAAGTCATCGATGGTTTAGAATATAATAAGGGGGCGTTTGTTTTGGGGTAATCAGGAAAGGGAATCAGAATGATTCCCTTTCCTACTGTTTGTTTTGCCAATTTTTCCTGTTTTCAGGAAAGGGAAAGGGAATGGGATTACCCCAAAACCCTTTTTCCTGATTCCTCACCCCCTACTAGGGAATGAGATTCCCTTTTCCCAGTACACTTTGACCGACAACATATGACCATTAACCGATGACTAATGACCATTGACCGGTGACCGGTGAATGTTGACCAGTAATTAATGGTCGTTGACCTGAAGCCAACAACCGTTGACCATTGACCGGCGGCCGTTGACCGGTTATTTATTTCATTTCCCCAGCTCAAACAAACAACTGGGAAAATCAAAGGGAATTCTTTTCCATTCCTCTCCATTCCGTTTCCTGATTCCATTCCATTTCCCCCCTTTGAACCAAACGCCCCCTAAGATGTATAAATAATGAAAATGGTAGTCGAGATAAATCTAATATATATATAAGAGAAGAGAAGAATAAAAACTACCTTATTTGAGTTGTTAAGTCACAACCTCAATTCTATTAAATGTTATGCTACAATTATAATATTCTCAATATATATTTCGATAGATATGATAGTTGAATTATATATAGGCGTAGCTAAATGTTTACCTTGCCTTCACTAAAACTTACTTATTTTAGATTCAATGGAATATCTGGACCTAAAACAAAACGTTCCAATTGATTATTGTATTTAATATATCTATAGCTACATTTTTCTTTAGCTGTTACCTCCTTATTGTGCTATATTTTTTTGAACTGGCGATGTGCAGGTTGCTTCGATCTCAACCACAATCAGATTGAAGAGGCGAAGGGAGCAAACATAACTGGTATAATACTTGAATTTTCTTCTGTCAAGTACTAGCACCTTGTTTGGTTTTGCAAAATAACGAAATATTTAATATTAAATATATAAACTGCATTTTTAATTTTGATTATGATTATGGGAGTTCTATATTTTAGTGGCATGATTATTTGAGTTGTAACATTGTCTTGAAACTGGTTTTGGTTTAGGTTATTCATATATATTGATAATATATATATATATATATATATATATATATATATAATATTGTCAACTTGGTTGGTGATAATGATGCTTAATGTCTGTGGGTTTTGCTGATACTCACTGGAACCATGTTCTGATGTTGCTTTTATGTGTGGTTATGCATAAAAATTGTGGAGTGCGTAAAAATACGCAAAGGTCATGCCAAAATTTTCCTAAAATTTAACATTATTCTAATTTCATTCGCTAGGTGTAGTACGGTTGGACTGTCTCAAAATGTTTGTACGGATAACTTTGATTATTAGATAAAAAAGAAAGCTCAAGTATGATAGTATAGAAAACAGCAGAAAAAAAACCAACAAAACATTAGCGTAGAGTGAGAGAAGAGGGAGCTACTTCGCTAGTCTTCTGTTCCTCTTCATGGGTTTGCCATATCATACATGCTTCTCCCTTGAGAGTTTTGGTTAGATAAATAGCAGCAGAAACCAATTTGTCAACCATCTTTTCCCTTAATTGTATGTTCTTATTTGGCTTCTCAAACACACGCCTGTTCTGATTGGCTGCCAAATGTGATGAGCATGACCGTGAAGTGAGTTGATATGGGATGATCAACTCTTGTGATTCTTATAATTAATAGTAGTATATTACCTTATTATAATTTCTCGAATTTGATTGGATTTTCTTCATTTTAAATAGGTTGTTAAAATCGTCGGAACTGACTCGCACACACCGGTTTGAAGTCGGGGTTGAAAATCTTCATTAATTAGAACTGGTAACATACTCGAATTTATCTATTAAGTCATGGTAAATTTACAACATAAGTTTTTTATTTCTTTTGTCGCACCTTGTGAAGAAACGATAGTAATTTTGTAATCCTTACTGCCGAACCAGGAACATATATATTTACACATGCTCTGCACCTTGTGAAGTGGTCTCTCACACACTAGAACGAGGCTTGAAATTTCATTTCATAACCGGTAATATATACTCGAACTTATCTTCTTCTCCATATGGAAATCAATAACAATAAAAGTTTTCCATTTCTTCTGTTGCACCTTGTGAAGCAAACTCATGATAATTTTGCAACCTCTAACCGGCGAATTAAGGAACATATTAAGGAACATACATGTTCTGCCCCTCTCTTCATATTCTGGTTGTGTCTGCGTTTCTGCAGAGATTAAATGTAACACCCCAACCATTAACTTCTCACTTAACCAGTAATCGCAGCGGAAAGTACAACTTAAACATTAATCAAAAGGGCGGTGTTACACGCCGTTAGCCACCCACATGGCTAACAAGGCTGTTACGTACAAATGTATCGGTCTGATTACAAGAATGCCGAGCATAACTACAACCTTCACAATTTCCTATCCCAAAAGAATCATGATATACCGAGTGTTAATGTACAAAATCACTCAACCAACTTTACATCCTCCAAACAAAAGCCTCGAGTATACAAATACTACTCGGGTCCACAATCCAAAATAACAAAAAGTATTTCCTCGCGCGCCACGCTATAGCCATTCTGCTTCTTCAATCACTCTCCTGTAAAATAATATGTGCCCCCAAAGGGGGTCAGCAACCTTTTGCTGGCATGGTTAACGTGCAGCCCGCTGACTACCGGGATACACGCAACTATTTGTCATGATGACATGGCATTGATTTTAATCATATACAAACACATTATATCACAAGATTCAACATATACAAACACATTATATAACAAGAATCATTATATATGCAAGCACATTACGTAGCAAGAATCATTGCTCCACAATAACATCACATACATAATAAGAACAATCCACTTGATAACAACCAACATAGTTAGATCACTTAGAGTCTAGAGAATGTTGCCAAACCCATGTTAAACCCGTTACATAAACTCGTCACCGTCCTGTTAAATGAACGGATAACTTAACCCAAGTGCGTTGGATATAGTGATCCAAGCACACCAAACAAACACATATAGTATGTCCCTGTGGCCCGACGTGAGTCAGTAAAATAGCCTTGGTTAAGCTAAAGGGATAAGGTCGAAACCAAAATGGAAAACAACCATAACATACAAAGAGAATCGAACCGGATATGACATCGACTCCCATACTCACACGCGTGGCCAGAACTACCGGTCTCCTCACTTCCCCGGTTAGCACTTGTTAGAAGCCCAACATATTATTTAATAAACAAACCACAAGCAAATGGTCAAGTCTTGTTAGACACACTCAAGGGAAAATGAGTCGCATCACATCAGCACAATATTATGAACAAAAGTAAACTCGTTTCATGGCTTAAATCTTACAAGGTTATAAACACACAGAAAAACAAACAACACACAAGCCGGTGTAAACCGGTAGGCAACAGACTGCAAGAAAACCATACCTTGGTCCCTGCTTCGACTGATTTCCACCGTAGGCAACTCCTATACACATTTAGTAATGTTCGGTTAATTAACGTACTAGACCTTTATTAATTTGTTACTTCACATTTCTAGTTTATTTTATTTTCACATTTTGTTACATCTTCCCACCTTTTTATTTGTCATAATAACCCACCTAACTTGTCCTAAACCATCCCCGCAAACGGGAGTCAAAACGGGGCTCAAACGAGCAAAATTTGGTCAAAACAGTGACATGTCCGAACTTGTGTCCGGACATCGATGTTCGGACACAAGGCGAGACTTGAAGAATGAATACTGGCGTTTGTCCGAACTTGTGTCCGGACATCTAAGTTCGGACACAAGTCGAGAAGAAATCTGGAAAATTTTTCAACCGTCCGAACTTGTGTCCGGACATCTAAGTTCGGACACAAGTCGAATGAAAATATGAGAAAACTCTTCCAAGTGTCCGAACTTACAAGTTCGGACGGAAGTCCGGACACACTAAAAACTCCGAAAAAATTTTCCGTAACGAGGCATGTCCGAACTTCCAAGTCCGGACGGAAGTTCGGACGTGCCTGGAAGCTCACAAAACAGTGGCGTTTTCAACACAAAAATACCCCCAAACCTTATACATCTTTTGGCATTATTTCCCCATGGTATTACATGTTTCCCTCACATTGTTTAGCCCACCAAAACACTTTGACATCAACTCATTTTAAAACACCAATTTGTACACAATACCATCATTTTGACAACAACACCACAATGTATTTAACCCTTAAGGTTTGGCTCATAAACAACATCAAACTAAACACTGAATTTCCTCATATTATTAGCAACACCTGCATTTCACTGAGCATTTATATTTGCACAAACATAAACATACACATAGTTCACATATTAGGTTAAGGTAAGTTCATTACCTTGGGTTTTCTTTCCAAACTTCCTCTCTTAGCTTCTTGTTCCACAATCGATACTCAACGGAATTAATTGCTACACTAATGACCATGCCAAGATTACCAAAATGAGTATTAGGGTTTATGATTAACCCTAGAACTTAGAAATTATTTGAACACATTGGAGAGAATTACCTTCTACTTCAAGGTGAAGTTTTTGGTAATGAACTTTGGGCTAGCTCCAACACTCTTGAAGGTTTAACAAGCTTGAATGAAGAGAAACAATGGTGCTTAGCACACATTAAAATCGGTCACCAAATAAAGTGGGGGAATGGATAGATTTTTGAGTTCTTTCTTACCTTGAACAACAAGAAGATGATTGGCTTCAAGAATATGAAGTTTCCTCTTCAAAGTGTGGTACACCCATGGAGATGAAGTATGGAGTTTTGAGATTCCAAAAGGTACAAAATAATCCCCAAGATGAGAGGAGTATTTTGGTGAAAGAATTTCTTGATTTGGAGCTAGAATGAAGAAGTTACAAAGAGATGAAGTTGGGGTCTCTTGGCTTTGTGGAATCGCCATTGTTGGGCAACAAGGAACAAAAGAGAGAGTTGAGAGGGGGAGTTAATCGTGAGTGAGGGGAATGAGGGAAAGAAAGAGAGTGTGAGAGAGTATAGTGTGTGAGTTGTATTTTATTGTTTTGTATTTTAGTGAGTAAAGTGAGATAAATGAGAGAAAGAGGGGATCTCTCACGTGAGACACAATAGAAATAGGCAAAGTTTGATTTTTATTTACAATGTGAGAGAGGGTGGCACTTGGTCATTAGCAGATAACACCGTTAATTCCCGAACTGTCAGTTTAGCAGTCCGGGTCCGGTTTTCCGGAATATATTTATTTTTGTTTCTAAAAATTCCTAGACTTTAATTAGTATATAATTATAGTTGTAAAATCAACTATAATTTATACGAGTCTAATTTAACTGTTTTAAGGCCACGTTTTTCCGGTTTTCTCGAAAACGTGCTTAAGGATTCGTTTGTGCTTTTAATCCATTATTGGATCCGTTTCCTTCGGGAATTTCTCCCACATATTCTTAGTGACTACATAAGTCCTAGGAATCCATCTAGGACCCTAGATAAATTATATATTCACTATAATTATTTAACACGTATTTTGTGTGTTTTCTTTTTCTTTTGGTTTTTATTTCTTTACCAAAGTTCTTAAGGACTTAATTAGCCTTAAAATATCATAATTATTTAATTAACTAACATATTAAGGTTTGGGGTATTTCAATCTACCCCCCTTAAAAGAACTTTTTCCCCAAAGTTCACACTTCCCACGCATCTTAAATATTAGAACACGGGGATTACTTCTAAAACAACACTTTCATAACACACATACTTTACACAACATCAGACTCAAGGTCTCCATAACAAAACATTACTTAGACTTAAAAGTCTATAACATAACAACATAGACATGTATTTCAATACATGCCGTACATACCTAACCGAAACGGCTCTACCCCCCTTAAAATAGGGGTACGCCCCGTACCCTATACATACAAATACTAGGAAGTAAACAACGACGGGTACTTCGCCCTCATATCATCCTCTAACTCCCAGGTGGCCTCCTCGACCTCCTGGTTAGACCAGAGAACCTTCACCAGTCGAATAGACTTGTGGCGAGTGTCTCGAGTCTTTGTATCCAAAATCCGTATAGGAGTCTCCACTGATCGCATGGTCGGCTCTAAGGTTAGCCTCTCGGGCTGAAGTACATGAGACGGATGAGACATATATTTCTTCAACTGGGAAACATGAAATACATCATGTACCTTGCCCAGCTCAGCAGGTAAATCAAGCCTGTAGGCTACCGGGCCTATCCGCTCTGTCACAACATAAGGCCCCACATATTTCGGGCTCAACTTGCCCTTCTGGCCAAAACGAAACACGCCCTTCATGGGGGATACTCTAAGAAATACCTGATCGCCCACGGCGAACTCCAGGTCACGTCGACGCACATCAGCATATGATTTCTGCCTGTCTTGAGCTGCCTTCATGTTAGCCCTGATCTGACGCACTTCTGCTTGTACTTGCTCTAAATACTCAGGTCCTATAATGACCGTCTCACTCGACTCATCCCAGCATAATGGCGTGCGGCATGGTCTACCGTACAAAGCCTGGAAGGGAGACATCTTGATCGAAGCATGGTAACTGTTGTTGTAGCTAAACTCGATCAGATGTAACTTATCAATCCAGCTGGTCTGAAAGTCAAGTGCACATGCACGTAACATATCCTCAAGTGTCTGTATAGTGCGCTCACTCTGACCATATGTCTGAGGATGGAACGCTGTACTCAGCTTCAACTCGGTACCAAGCGCTTCCCGCGTCGATCTCCAATACCTCGAGAGGAATCTGGTATCCCTATCAGACACGATAGTCTTCGGTACCCCGTGGTGCCGTACAATCTCACGGTCGAAGAGCTCTGCTAGCTTCGCCACTTTCCAAGTGTCCTTCATCGGAATGAATCGGGCCACCTTGGTCAGTCGGTCAACAACAACCCATATCATATTCAAGCCTCCCCGAGTAGGCGGAAGCCCAACAACGAAGTCCATGGAAATATCATGGAACTTCCACTCAGGCACTGGCATTGGCTGCACCATACCACCAGGCCGTCGGTGCTCAAACTTGACCTTCTGGCAAGTGAGACACCTCACAACATAGTCATTCACATCCTTTTTCATTCCCGTCCACCAAAAGTATCGTTTCATATCCTTATACATCTTTGAAGCTCCGGGGTGAATCGAAGTGGTAGAACAGTGTGATTCACTCAGTATGCGCTCCTTCAGCTCAGCGCTACTTCGTGGAATACAAAGTCGGCCATTCAGCCTGATCAAATCATCATCATGAAGTCGAAAATCATACTTCTGGCTCTCGAATGTGCCATCAATCAGCTTCTGTCTGATCTCTTGCATGTACTGATCGGACATCTGAGCACTCCGCACCTCATCAACCAAGCTAGAGTGAGAGATTAGCGAATGGAGAGAGTGTGCTCGGCGACTCAATGCATCAGCTACAACGTTCGCTTTACCTTCCTTATACTGAAGGTTAATATCATAATCTGTAAGGAATTCAACCCATCTTCTTTGCCTCATGTTCAACTCCTTCTGAGTGAACAGGTATTTCAAACTCTTATGATCTGAATAAATCGTCACATTCACTCCATACAAATGGTGTCGCCATATCTTCAGGGCGAAGACAATGGCACCCAATTCTAGATCATGTGTAGGATAGTTTCTTCATGTCGTTTCAACTGTCGGGAGGCGTAAGCCACGACCTTCCCATGTTGCATCAAAACACAGCCCATACCTTTACCTGACGCGTCACAGTACACCTCAAACCCATCAGTACCATCTGGTATGGTCAAAACCGGTGCGGAAGTCAAGGCATCCTTGAGACTCTTAAACGAACTCTCACAGTCAACTGTCCACTCAAATGGTGCATCCTTCTTCATTAAGGATGTCATCGGTTTAGAAACACTGGAAAAATTCTTTACAAATTTCCTATAATACCCTGCTAGACCGAGGAAGCTCCGAATGTCGGTAACCGTCTTCGGTCTAGGCCAGGTGCACACAACATCAATCTTGGCCGGATCCACTGCGATCCCGGCCTCAGAAATAACATGACCAAGAAAAGAGACTTGGTCTAACCAAAATTCACACTTCGAGAACTTCGCATATAGCTGGTTCTCTCTCAATGTCTGCAATACATTCCTCAAGTGATCTTCATGCTCAACCTTGGACTTCGAATAAATAAGAATGTCGTCGATGAAGACAACCACTGACTTATCTAACTGATCTCGAAACAACCGATTCATCAAGTCCATAAACTTCGCCGGTGCATTAGATAAACCAAACGGCATAACCGTAAACTCATAGTGTCCATACCTAGTTCGGAACGCGGTCTTCTCAATGTCACTGTCCCTGATAGCTATCTGGTGGTAACCCGATCGCAGATCGATCTTAGAGAATACAGATGCACCTCTCAGCTGATCAAACAAATCATCGATACGTGGCAATGGATAACGGTTCTTCACCGTAACAGAATTCAGCTCCCTGTAATCGATGCAGAGGCGGAGACTACCATCCTTTTTCTTCACAAAAAGGACTGGTGCTCCCCATGGTGAAACGCTCGGGCGAATAAATCCCTTGTCAAGTAGGTCTCTCAGCTGCTCTTTGAGCTCTGTCATCTCAGTTGGAGCCATACGGTAGGGCGCCTTCGCTATCGGACCGGTGCCCGGCACCAAGTCAATCTCAAACTCAACTGCCCGTGTAGGCGGCATGCCTGGGAGTTCCTTAGGAAAGACATCAGGAAACTCCGACACAACCGGCACATCTGGGCTAAACTCAGGGTCTCTCTCTATGTCCTGGACATAGCAGAGGTATACATCATTCTTTCTTCTGATCTCATGAAACATGGCCATGGCGGAGATGATCTGTGTCGAAGGCTCCCTGGGCCTCTGGCGGTATGAAATGGTAACCCCAGACGGACTCCTAAGAAGCAGACGGTGCTCGGCACACATGATTCGGCCCTTGTGCCGCTCCAACCAGTTCATCCCCACAATCACATCAAATCCGAGTCCCTCGAACTCTATCATGTCGATCGGGAACTCTTCATTCTTAATTCGAATGGTGGCATCTCGGTAATAACGGGTGCATCTGATCCGCTCCTTAGACGGGAGAGTGACTAGGAAGTCAGGTATCTCCTCCGCGTCTAACCCCAGTCTCCTCGCAAATGAGAGTGAGACAAATGTATGTGAGGCTCCAGAGTCGAACAGGATCGACGCATCCACGCCATTCACTGGGAAGGTACCGGTGAGGATGGTGCCGCTTCTGCCGGCCTCTGCCTCTGTACACACACTCAGTGTACCTTCCATTCCGAGTGCAACGCCTAATTTATTTCATAAACTTGATAAGTATATTGGTAACAACACGGGTGGAATATTCAAGAAACCAACACTGCTTTATTCATAAAACTCATCCTTACACCATGATGGTATTACATTTGACCACATCGCTTAATACTTGGCATACTTAATGCATCACATACTCAACATACGACTGACTTCACACTTTACATGATTACACATAACTTCAGAATTGCCTAAAGGTTAAGTTCAGACGTCCAGGTTTCATGTGTGTGGCATTGATAATTGTCGGAGGCGCCGTATTCAGTTTGATCTTCTGGATACCATGATACAGCATCCTCGACTGCCCACCCATGATTAACACATCTCCAGAATTCAATACTAACTTCCTTGCGAGGTCCGCACGCTTCTTCTCGCCATACATAAATACTGTGGTATCTCCAATGGACAAGGACACCACGGGTACTCCCTTACTTAGAGACTCGGGTATTTCATCCTTATCTTGGTGTAAACCCAATCTTCCACCCTTTTGGTAGAAGTTGACAATACATAAATCTGCCTTGATACTCGGGAGTGGTTCCGATTCAACTTGCTGAGCAATTCCCACGGTGTGGTTAACAACCGCAAGGAACTCCTCAGGTATACTCGGTATGGTAGCTCCATCTTCAGCTCGTGTGTCCTGATATGTCTTGGTGTAGGGGTTCCAATCCTTACCCATGCACATCATTTTTAAATGCATTTTCGCTCCACTTGGGTATTCGGGTGTATAGAAACCTCCAGGTGCTGCTCCAAGCTCGTTGCATCGCCGAATGATATGGATTTGTGCTTCGGGTGTCAGGTATCCTCTTAATAATATCATACCTGGTTGGATAACCTGACACTGTTCTGTCGGATAGTCGGTGAAGTAGATGGTGGTCTCTCCAAGGGGGTGTGGGAGGGATTGGATAGCAAATATTGAAGGTTCCTAAGGTTTAGATTTACCTAATTTAGGTGACTTTCACATTATACTTTAACTCATCACTTATGTGGTTACACATTCAGACTCACTAACACACATGCATGGAATGCGGTATGCAAACACTTTGTTTCATTAAATGGTTTAAGTGGTACCTGGTCTAGAAGAGGATCCTGGTACCTCAGACCGGTCCACCATATTCAGGGTGGCCTTGCCAGCTCCCGTCCCCTTCCCTTTCTGGAAGTCAGTGTTCCTCTGATCTGAGGGTGGCTGGTTTGCCGTCTTCGGGCCATCGATGGTCGCGGCGGCCTTACCCTTCCACTGCCCTTGGGCCTGTAGTTCCTACCGTTCGGATTCTGGAAGCACTCGTAGTCACGATGCCCCATCTTCTTGCAGTAGCGGCACTGCACATCATCTCCCTTGCAATCCTTGCCGGGGTGGTCTCCTTTGCACCACTTGCAGTAGTAGTGGCGATCGGACCCAGAGCCCGTGCTAGCTGCTAACACATCACACTTCCATCACACACTTCATAATTATAACATCACACACTTAAACTTGACATTTGGAATTAACTAGTTACCCTTGAATGGCTGAGAGCGTAGGGGCTTAGCCGCATAAGCATAAGTGAGCTGCAATGGCTCCTCAGCGGTGGTGGTCTGGGCCTGGCCCTTGCCACCCTGTGGCTGTCCTCTCTGGGACTGGGGGTATGGCTTTTTCTTCCTTCCTCCCTCGTGCCCTGGCGTGCCTTGACCCTCGCTCGTGGCCTTGCGCTTGAGCGCATTCTCCTCGTCCCTCAGACGGACGGTGATCTCTACAATAGCAGCGGCATGATAGCACTCCTATATTTAGGGTGTTAGTTATGCCCCGCAATTCAAACTCACAATTACATTCATACACTGTATTCACTTATTTACATCACACTGTGGTTCATTACCTGCAAGGTAGTATATCCACTTGGCCCCATACCATAGCGTAGGCGGTAGCTCAATCCGTTGTAGAAACGGTTCACTAGTATCCGGTCTGAGTATCCCAAGTCCGGTAGAAGGTGGATAAGTCCGATGAAAGCGGCGTAGTACTCATCTACCGTCATCTTATCCCCTTGTCTCAGATTGTCCAACTCTAGGCGCTTGGCCTCTTGCACGTGTATCGGGTAGTACTTAGCTCGCAGCAGAGCCGTGTACTCCTTCCACTGAAAAGCGGGATCAGCCACTCTGCCCTCCCGTACTAGCTTCCACCAACTCTGTGCCGAACCCTTCAGGTAGTAGGCGGCAAGACGAACCTTGATCTCCTCGGGCACATTCAAGGTCTCGTAGGCGGTCTCCATCTCGGAGATGTACGCCTCCAGCTTACTAGGGTCTGTCTCCCCATGAAATGACGGTGGCCTCAAGTCCGCCAACGCCTTGACCCAGTTGGTCTCTCGTGGATGTGGTGGTGGTGGAGGTGGTTCAGGATGATTCTGACCACCGGGCTGTTGCTGCCCTGCTGCACCGCAGCTACCAACTGTGGTACCACCTGAGCTAGGGCGGCCGCCATCGCTCTGCCATCATGGGCGGTAGGGTTTCCCCTGGGTCCCTGAACCCCGCCCGCGGCCTCTCCCTGGTGGTCGCCCTGCCATCTGAATTTCACATGAACTCATTAGTATTGTGCTTACAAACTTGTCAGGTCAATTGTTTATAACGTCCGTTGGACGACAAGGTTTAAATTTCCTAACTCGGTATATTCCTAAGCTCGGTAATCGGTAATCAGAGCGATACTTCGCTCTGATACCACTTTTTGTAACACCCCAACCATTAACTTCTCACTTAACCAGTAATCGCAGCGGAAAGTACAACTTAAACATTAATCAAAAGGGCGGTGTTACACGCCGTTAGCCACCCACATGGCTAACAAGGCTGTTACGTACAAATGTATCGGTCTGATTACAAGAATGCCGAGCATAACTACAACCTTCACAATTTCCTATCCCAAAAGAATCATGATATACCGAGTGTTAATGTCAAAATCACTCAACCAACTTTACATCCCGCCAAACCAAGCCTCGAGTATACAAATACTACTCGGTCCACAATCCAAAAAAACAAAAAGTTTTCCTCGGCGCCACGCTATAGCCATCTGCTTCTTCAATCACTCTCCTGTAAATAATAATGTGCCCCCAAGGGGTCAGCAACCTTTTGCTGCATGGTTAACGGCAGCCCGCTGACTACCGGGATACACGCAACTATTTGTCATGATGACATGGCATTGATTTTAATCATATACAAACACATTATATCACAAGATTCAACATATACAAACACATTATATAACAAGAATCATTATATATGCAAGCACATTACGTAGCAAGAATCATTGCTCCACAATAACATCACATACATAATAAGAACAATCCACTTGATAACAACCACATAGTTAGATCACTTAGAGTCTAGAGAATGTTGCCAAACCCATGTTAAACCTTACATAAACTCGTCACCGTCCTGTTAAATGAACGGATAACTTAACCCAAGTGCGTCGGATATAGTGATCCAAGCACACCACAACACATATAGTATGTCCCTGTGGCCCGACGTGAGTCAGTAAAATAGCCTTGGTTAAGCTAAAGGGATAAGGTCGAAACCAAAATGGAAAACAACCATACATACAAGAGAATCGAACCGGATATGACATCGACTCCCATACTCACACGCGTGGCCAAACTACCGGTTCCTCCTCACTTCCCCGGTTAGCACTTGTTAGAAGCCCAACATATTATTAATAAACAAACCACAAGCAATGGTCAAGTCTTGTTAGACACACTCAAGGGAAAATGAGTCGCATCACATCAGCACAATATTATGAACAACTGTAAACTCGTTTCATGGCTTAAATCTTACAAGGTTATAAACACCAGAAAAACAAACAACACACAAGCCGGTGTAAACCGTAGGCAACAGACTGCAAGAAAACCATACCTTGGTCCCTGCTTCGACTGATTTCCACCGTAGGCAACTCCTATACACATTTAGTAATGTTCGGTTAATTAACGTACTAGACCTTTATTAATTTGTTACTTCACATTTCTAGTTTATTTTATTTTCACATTTTGTTACATCTTCCCACCTTTTTATTTGTCATAATAACCCACCTAACTTGTCCTAAACCATCCCCCAAACGGGAGTCAAAACGGGGCTCAAACGAGCAAAATTTGGTCAAAACAGTGACATGTCCGAACTTGTGTCCGGACATCGATGTTCGGACACAAGGCGAGACTTGAAGAATGAATACTGGCGTTTGTCCGAACTTGTGTCCGGACATCTAAGTTCGGACACAAGTCGAGAAGAAATCTGGAAAATTTTTCAACCGTCCGAACTTGTGTCCGGACATCTAAGTTCGGACACAAGTCGAATGAAAATATGAGAAAACTCTTCCAAGTGTCCGAACTTACAAGTTCGGACGGAAGTCCGGAACACTAAAACTCCGAAAAAATTTTCCGTAACGAGGCATGTCCGAACTTCCAAGTCCGGACGGAAGTTCGGACGTGCCTGGAAGCTCACAAAACAGTGGCGTTTTCAACACAAAAATACCCCCAAACCTTATACATCTTTTGGCATTATTTCCCCATGGTTATTACATGTTTCCCTCACATTGTTTAGCCCACCAAAACACTTTGACATCAACTCATTTTAAAACACCAATTTGTACACAATACCATCATTTTGACAACAACACCACAATGTATTTAACCCTTAAGGTTTGGCTCATAAACAACATCAAACTAAACACTGAATTTCCTCATATTATTAGCAACACCTGCATTTCACTGAGCATTTATATTTGCACAAACATAAACATACACATAGTTCACATATTAGGTTAAGGTAAGTTCATTACCTTGGGTTTTCTTTCCAAACTTCCTCTCTTAGCTTCTTGTTCCACAATCGATACTCAACGGAATTAATTGCTACACTAATGACCATGCCAAGATTACCAAAATGAGTATTTAGGGTTTATGATTAACCCTAGAACTTAGAAATTATTTGAACACATTGGAGAGAATTACCTTCTACTTCAAGGTGAAGTTTTTGGTAATGAACTTTGGGCTAGCTCCAACACTCTTGAAGGTTTAACAAGCTTGAATGAAGAGAAACAATGGTGCTTAGCACACATTAAAATCGGTCACCAAAATAAAGTGGGGGAATGGATAGATTTTTGAGTTCTTTCTTACCTTTGAACAACAAGAAGATGATTGGCTTCAAGAATATGAAGTTTCCTCTTCAAAGTGTGGTACACCCATGGAGATGAAGTATGGAGTTTTGAGATTCCAAAAGGTACAATAATCCCCAAGATGAGAGGAGTATTTTGGTGAAAGAATTTCTTGATTTGGAGCTAGAATGAAGAAGTTACAAAGAGATGTTGGGGTTCTCTTGGCTTTGTGGAATCGCCATTGTTGGGCAACAAGGAACAAAAGAGAGATTTGAGAGGGGGAGTTAATCGTGAGTGAGGGGAATGAGGGAAAGAAAGAGAGTATGAGAGAGTATAGTGTGTGAGTTGTATTTTATTGTTTTGTATTTTAGTGAGTAAAGTGAGATAAATGAGAGAAAGAGGGGGATCTCTCACGTGAGACACAATAGAAATAGGCAAAGTTTGATTTTTATTTTACAATGTGAGAGAGGGTGGCACTTGGTCATTAGCAGATAACACCCGTTAATTCCCGAACTGTCAGTTTAGCAGTCCGGGTCCGGTTTTCCGGAATATATTTATTTTTGTTTCTAAAAATTCCTAGACTTTAATTAGTATATAATTATAGTTGTAAAATCAACTATAATTTATACGAGTCTAATTTAACTGTTTTAAGGCCACGTTTTTCCGGTTTTCTCGAAAACGTGCTTAAGGATTCGTTTGTGCTTTTAATCCATTATTTGGATCCGTTTCCTTCGGGAATTTCTCCCACATATTCTTAGTGACTACATAAGTCCTAGGAATCCATCTAGGACCCTAGATAAATTATATATTCACTATAATTATTTAACACGTATTTTGTGTGTTTTCTTTTTCTTTTGGTTTTTATTTCTTTACCAAAGTTCTTAAGGACTTAATTAGCCTTAAAATATCATAATTATTTAATTAACTAACATATTAAGGTTTGGGGTATTTCAATCTACCCCCTTAAAAGAACTTTTCCCCAAAGTTCACACTTCCCACGCATCTTAAATATTAGAACACGGGGATTACTTCTAAAACAACACTTTCATAACACATACTTTACACAACATCAGACTCAAGGTCTCCATAACAAAACATTACTTAGACTTAAAGTCTATAACATAACAACATAGACATGTATTTCAATACATGCCGTACATACCTAACCGAAACGGCTCTACCCCCCTTAAAATAGGGGTACGCCCCGTACCCTATACATACAAATACTAAGAAGTAAACAACGACGGGTACTTCGCCCTCATATCATCTTCCAACTCCCAGGTGGCCTCCTCGACCTCCTGGTTAGACCAGAGAACCTTCACCAGTCGAATAGACTTGTGGCGAGTGTCTCGAGTCTTAGTATCCAAAATCCGTATAGGAGTCTCCACTGATCGCATGGTCGGCTCTAAGTTAGCCTCTCGGGCTGAAGTACATGAGACGGATGAGACATATATTTCTTCAACTGGGACACATGAAATACATCATGTACCTTGCCCAGCTCAGCAGGTAAATCAAGCCTGTAGGCTACCGGGCCTATCCGCTCTGTCACAACATAAGGCCCCACATATTTCGGGCTCAACTTGCCCTTCTGGCCAAAACGAAACACGCCCTTCATGGGGGATACTCTAAGAAATACCTGATCGCCCACGGCGAACTCCAGGTCACGTCTGCACATCAGCATGATTTCTGCCTATCTTGAGCTGCCTTCATGTTAGCCCTGATCTGACGCACTTCTGCTTGTACTTGCTCTAAATACTCAGGTCCTATAATGACCGTCTCACTCGACTCATCCCAGCATAATGGCGTGCGGCATGGTCTACCGTACAAAGCCTGGAAGGGAGACATCTTGATCGAAGCATGGTAACTGTTGTTGTAGCTAAACTCGATCAGATGTAACTTATCAATCCAGCTGGTCTGAAAGTCAAGTGCACACACGTAACATATCCTCAAGTGTGTATAGTGCGCTCACTCTGACCATCTGTCTGAGGATGGAACGCTGTACTCAGCTTCAGCTCGGTACCAAGCGCTTCCCGCGTCGATCTCCAATACCTCGAGAGGAATCTGGTATCCCTATCAGACACGATAGTCTTCGGTACCCCATGGTGCCGTACAATCTCACGGTCGAAGAGCTCTGCTAGCTTCGCCACTTTCCAAGTGTCCTTCATCGGAATGAATCGGGCCACCTTGGTCAGTCGGTAACACAAACCCATATCATATTCAAGCCTCCCGAGTAGGCGAAGCCAACAACGAAGTCATGGAAATATCATGGAACTTCCACTCAGGCACTGGCATTGGCTGCACCATACCACCAGGCCGTCGGTGCTCAAACTTGACCTTCTGGCAAGTGAGACACCTCACAACATAGTCATTCACATCCTTTTTCATTCCCGTCCACCAAAAGTATCGTTTCATATCCTTATACATCTTTGAAGCTCCGGGGTGAATCGAAGTGGTAGAACAGTGTGATTCACTCAGTATGCGCTCCTTCAGCTCAGCGCTACTTCGTGGAATACAAAGTCGGCCATTCAGCCTGATCAAATCATCATCATGAAGTCGAAAATCATACTTCTGGCTCTCGAATGTGCCATCAATCAGCTTCTGTCTGATCTCTTGCATGTACTGATCGGACATCTGAGCACTCCGCACCTCATCAACCAAGCTAGAGTGAGAGATTAGCGAATGGAGAGAGTGTGCTCAGCGACTCAATGCATCAGCTACAACGTTCGCTTTACCTTCCTTATACTGAAGGTTAATATCATAATCTGTAAGGAATTCAACCCATTTTCTTTGCCTCATGTTCAACTCCTTCTGAGTGAACAGGTATTTCAAACTCTTATGATCTGAATAAATCGTCACATTCACTCCATACAAATGGTGTCGCCATATCTTCAAGGCGAAGACAATGGCACCCAATTCTAGATCATGTGTAGGATAGTTTTCTTTATGTCGTTTCAACTGTCGGGAGGCGTAAGCCACGACCTTCCCATGTTGCATCAAAACACAGCCCATACCTTTACCTGACGCGTCACAGTACACCTCAAACCCATCAGTACCATCTGGTATGGTCAAAACCGGTGCAGAAGTCAAGGCATCCTTGAGACTCTTAAACGAACTCTCACAGTCAACTGTCCACTCAAATGGTGCATCCTTCTTCATTAAGGATGTCATCGGTTTAGAAACACTGGAAAAATTCTTTACAAACCTCCTATAATACCCTGCTAGACCGAGGAAGCTCCGAATGTCGGTAACCGTCTTCGGTCTAGGCCAGGTGCACAGCATCAATCTTGGCCGGATCCACTGCGATCCCGGCCTCAGAAATAACATGACCAAGAAAAGAGACTTGGTCTAACCAAAATTCACACTTCGAGAACTTCGCATATAGCTGGTTCTCTCTCAATGTCTGCAATACATCCTCAAGTGATCTTCATGCTCAACCTTGGACTTCGAATAAATAAGAATATCGTCGATGAAGACAACCACTGACTTATCAACTGATCTCGAAAAACCGATTCATCAAGTCCATAAACTTCGCCGGTGCATTAGATAAACCAAACGGCAACCGTAAACTCATAGTGTCCATACCTAGTTCGGAAGCGGTCTTCTCAATGTCACTGTCCTGATAGCTATCTGATGGTAACCCGATCGCAGATCGATCTTAGAGAAACAGATGCACCTCAGCTGATCAAACCAATCATCGGACGTGGAATGGATAACGGTTATTCACGTAACAGAATCAGTCCCTGTAATCGATGCAGAGGCGGAGACTACCATCCTTTTTCTTCACAAAAAGGACTGGTGCTCCCCATGGTGAAACGCGGGCGAATAAATCCCTGTCAAGTAGGTCTCTCAGCTGCTCTTTGAGCTCTGTCATCTCAGTTGGAGCCATACGGTAGGGCGCCTTCGCTATCGGACCGGTGCCCGGCACCAAGTCAATCTCAAACTCAACTGCCCGTGTAGGCGGCATGCCTGGGAGTTCCTTAGGAAAGACATCAGGAAACTCCGACACAACCGGCACATCTGGGCTAAACTCAGGGTCTCTCTCTATGTCCTGGACATAGCAGAGGTATACATCATTCTTTCTTCTGATCTCATGAAACATGGCCATGGCGGAGATGATCTGTGTCGAAGGCTCCCTGGGCCTCTGGCGGTATGAAATGGTAACCCCAGACGGACTCCTAAGAAGCAGACGGTGCTCGGCACATGATTCGGCCCTTGTGCCGCTCCAACCAGTTCATCCCCACAATCACATCAAATCCGAGTCCCTCGAACTCTATCATGTCGATCGGGAACTCTTCATTCTTAATTCGAATGGTGGCATCTCGGTAATAACGGGTGCATCTGATCCGCTCCTTAGACGGGAGAGTGACTAGGAAGTCAGGTATCCTCCGCGTCTAACCCCAGTCTCCTCGCAAATGAGAGTGAGACAAATGTATGTGAGGCTCCAGAGTCGAACAGGATCGACGCATCCACGCCATTCACTGGGAAGGTACCGGTGAGGATGGTGCCGCTTCTGCCGGCCTCTGCCTCTGTACACACTCAGTGTACCTTCCATTCCGAGTGCAACGCCTAATTTATTTCATAAACTTGATAAGTATATTGGTAACAACACGGGTGGAATATTCAAGAATCCAACACTGCTTTATTCATAAAACTTATTCTTACACCATGATGGTATTACATTTGACCACATCGCTTAATACTTGGCATACTTAATGCATCACATACTCAACATACAACTGACTTCACACTTTACATGATTACACATAACTTCAGAATTGCCTAAAGGTTAAGTTCAAACGTCCAGGTTTCATGTGTGTGGCATTGATAATTGTCGAAGGCGCCGTATTCAGTTTGATCTTCTGGATACCATGATACAGCATCCTCGACTGCCCACCCATGATTAACACATCTCCAGAATTCAATACTAACTTCCTTGCGAGGTCCGCACGCTTCTGCTCGCCATACATAAATACTGTGGTATCTCCAATGGACAAGGACACCACGGGTACTCCCTTACTTAGAGACTCGGGTGTTTCATCCTTATCTTGGTGTAAACCCAATCTTCCACCCTTTTGGTAGAAGTTGACAATACATAAATCTGCCTTGATACTCGGGAGTGGTTCCGATTCAACTTGCTGAGCAATTCCCACGGTGTGGTTAACAACCGCAAGGAACTCCTCAGGTATACTCGGTATGGTAGCTCCATCTTCAGCTCGTGTGTCCTGATATGTCTTGGTGTAGGGGTTCCAATCCTTACCCATGCACATCATTTTAAATGCATTTTCGCTCCACTTGGGTATTCGGGTGTATAGAAACCTCCAGGTGCTGCTCCAAGCTCGTTGCATCGCCGAATGATATGGATTTGTGCTTCGGGTGTCAGGTATCCTCTTAATAATATCATACCTGGTTGGATAACCTGACACTGTTCTGTCGGATAGTCGGTGAGTAGATGGTGGTCTCTCCAAGGGTCGGTGTGGGAGGGATTGGATAGCAAATATTGAAGGTTCCTAAGGTTTAGATTTACCTAATTTAGGTGACTTTCACATTATACTTTAACTCATCACTTATGTGGTTACACATTCAGACTCACTAACACACATGCATGGAATGCGGTATGCAAACACTTTGTTTCATTAAATGGTTTAAGTGGTACCTGGTCTAGAAGAGGATCCTGGTACCTCAGACCGGTCCACCATATTCAGGCTGGCCTTGCCAGCTCCCGTCCCCTTCCCTTTCTGGAAGTCAGTGTTCCTCTGATCTGAGGGTGGCTGGTTTGCCGTCTTCGGGCCATCGATGGTCGCGGCGGCCTTACCCTTCCACTGCCCTATAGGCCTGTAGTTCCTACCGTTCGGATTCTGGAAGCACTCGTAGTCACGATGCCCCATCTTCTTGCAGTAGCGGCACTGCACATCATCTCCCTTGCAATCCTTGCCGGGGTGGTCTCCTTTGCACCACTTGCAGTAGTAGAGGCGATCGGACCCAGAGCCCGTGCTAGCTGCTAACACATCACACTTCCATCACACACTTCATAATTATAACATCACACACTTAAACTTGACATTTGGAATTAACTAGTTACCCTTGAATGGCTGAGAGCGTAGGGGCTTAGCCGCATAAGCATAAGTGAGCTGCAATGGCTCCTCAGCGGTGGTGGTCTGGGCCTGGCCCTTGCCACCCTGTGGCTGTCCTCTCTGGGACTGGGGGTATGGCTTTTTCTTCCTTCCTCCCTCGTGCCCTGGCGTGCCTTGACCCTCGCTCGTGGCCTTGCGCTTGAGCGCATTCTCCTCGTCCCTCAGACGGACGGTGATCTCTACAATAGCAGCGGCATGATAGCACTCCTATATTTAGGGTGTTAGTTATGCCCCGCAATTCAAACTCACAATTACATTCATACATTGTATTCACTTATTTACATCACACTGTGGTTCATTACCTGCAAGGTAGTATATCCACTTGGCCCCATACCATAGCGTAGGCGGTAGCTCAATCCGTTGCAGAAACGGTTCACTAGTATCCGGTCTGAGTATCCCAAGTCCGGTAGAAGGTGGATAAGTCCGATGAAAGCTGCGTAGTACTCATCTACCGTCATCTTATCCCCTTGTCTCAGATTGTCCAACTCTAGGCGCTTGGCCTCTTGCACGTGTATCGGGTAGTACTTAGCTCGCAGCAGAGCCGTGTACTCCGTCCACTGAAAAGCGGGATCAGCCACTCTGCCCTCCCGTACTAGCTTCCACCAACTCTGTGCCGAACCCTTCAGGTAGTAGGCGGCAAGACGAACCTTGATCTCCTCGGGCACATTCAAGGTCTCGTAGGCGGTCTCCATCTCGGAGATGTACGCCTCCAGCTTACTAGGGTCTGTCTCCCCATGAAATGACGGTGGCCTCAAGTCCGCCAACGCCTTGACCCAGTTGGTCTCTGGATGTGGTGGTGGTGGAGGTGGTTCAGGATGATTCTGACCACCGGGCTGTTGCTGCCCCTGCTGCACCGCAGCTACCAACTGTGGTACCACCTGAGCTAGGGCGGCCGCCATCGCCTCTGCCATCATCTGGGCGGTAGGGTTCTCCCCTGGGTCTCCTGAACCCCGCCCGCGGCCTCTCCCTGGTGGTCGCCCTGCCATCTGAATTTCACATGAACTCTTATTAGTATTGTGCTTAAACTTGTCAGGTCAATTGTTTATAATGTCCGTTGGACGACAAGGTTTAAATTCCCTAACTCGGTATATTCCTAAGCTCGGTAATCGGTAATCAGAGCGATACTTCGCTCTGATACCACTTTTTGTAACACCCCAACCATTAACTTCTCACTTAACCAGTAATCGCAGCGGAAAGTACAACTTAAACATTAATCAAAAGGGCAGTGTTACACGCCGTTAGCCACCCACATGGCTAACAAGGCTGTTACGTACAAATGTATCGGTCTGATTACAAGAATGCCGAGCATAACTACAACCTTCACAATTTCCTATCCCAAAAGAATCATGATATACCGAGTGTTAATGTACAAAATCACTCAACCAACTTTACATCCTCCAAACAAAAGCCTCGAGTATACAAATACTACTCGGGTCCACAATCCAAAATAACAAAAACTATTTCCTCGCGCGCCACGCTATAGCCATTCTGCTTCTTCAATCACTCTCCTGTAAAATAATATGTGCCCCCAAAGGGGGTCAGCAACCTTTTGCTGGCATGGTTAACGTGCAGCCCGCTGACTACCGGGATACACGCAACTATTTGTCATGATGACATGGCATTGATTTTAATCATATACAAACACATTATATCACAAGATTCAACATATACAAACACATTATATAACAAGAATCATTATATATGCAAGCACATTACGTAGCAAGAATCATTACTCCACAATAACATCACATAATAAGAACAATCCACTTGATAACAACCAACATAGTTAGATCACTTAGAGTCTAGAGAATGTTGCCAAACCCATGTTAAACCCGTTACATAAACTCGTCACCGTCCTATTAAATGAACGGATAACTTAACCCAAGTGCGTCGGATATAGTGATCCAAGCACACCAAACAAACACATATAGTATGTCCCTGTGGCCCGACGTGAGTCAGTAAAATAGCCTTGGTTAAGCTAAAGGGATAAGGTCGAAACCAAAATGGAAAACAACCATAACATACAAAGAGAATCGAACCGGATATGACATCGACTCCCATACTCACACGCGTGGCCGGAACTACCGGTTTCCTCACTTCCCCGGTTAGCACTTGTTAGAAGCCCAACATATTATTTAATAAACAAACCACAAGCAAATGGTCAAGTCTTGTTAGACACACTCAAGGGAAAATGAGTCGCATCACATCAGCACAATATTATGAACAACTGTAAACTCGTTTCATGGCTTAAATCTTACAAGGTTATAAACACACAGAAAAACAAACAACACACAAGCCGGTGTAAACCGGTAGGCAACAGACTGCAAGAAAACCATACCTTGGTCCCTGCTTCGACTGATTTCCACCGTAGGCAACTCCTATACACATTTAGTAATGTTCGGTTAATTAACGTACTAGACCTTTATTAATTTGTTACTTCACATTTCTAGTTTATTTTATTTTCACATTTTGTTACATCTTCCCACCTTTTTATTTGTCATAATAACCCACCTAACTTGTCCTAAACCATCCCCGCAAACGGGAGTCAAAACGGGGCTCAAACGAGCAAAATTTGGTCAAAACAGTGACATGTCCGAACTTGTGTCCGGACATCGATGTTCGGACACAAGGCGAGACTTGAAGAATGAATACTGGCGTTTGTCCGAACTTGTGTCCGGACATCTAAGTTCGGACACAAGTCGAGAAGAAATCTGGAAAATTTTTCAACCGTCCGAACTTGTGTCCGGACATCTAAGTTCGGACACAAGTCGAATGAAAATATGAGAAAACTCTTCCAAGTGTCCGAACTTACAAGTTCGGACGGAAGTCCGGACACACTAAAAACTCCGAAAAATTTTCCGTAACGAGGCATGTCCGAACTTCCAAGTCCGGACGGAAGTTCGGACGTGCCTGGAAGCTCACAAAACAGTGGCGTTTTCAACACAAAATACCCCCAAACCTTATACATCTTTTGGCATTATTTCCCCATGGTTATTACATGTTTCCCTCACATTGTTTAGCCCACCAAAACACTTTGACATCAACTCATTTTAAAACACCAATTTGTACACAATACCATCATTTTGACAACAACACCACAATGTATTTAACCCTTAAGGTTTGGCTCATAAACAACATCAAACTAAACACTGAATTTCCTCATATTATTAGCAACACCTGCATTTCACTGAGCATTTATATTTGCACAAACATAAACATACACATAGTTCACATATTAGGTTAAGGTAAGTTCATTACCTTGGGTTTTCTTTCCAAACTTCCTCTCTTAGCTTCTTGTTCCACAATCGATACTCAACGGAATTAATTGCTACACTAATGACCATGCCAAGATTACCAAAATGAGTATTTAGGGTTTATGATTAACCCTAGAACTTAGAAATTATTTGAACACATTGGAGAGAATTACCTTCTACTTCAAGGTGAAGTTTTTGGTAATGAACTTTGGGCTAGCTCCAACACTCTTGAAGGTTTAACAAGCTTGAATGAAGAGAAACAATGGTGCTTAGCACACATTAAAATCGGTCACCAAATAAAGTGGGGGAATGGATAGATTTTTGAGTTCTTTCTTACCTTTGAACAACAAGAAGATGATTGGCTTCAAGAATATGAAGTTTCCTCTTCAAAGTGTGGTACACCCATGGAGATGAAGTATGGAGTTTTGAGATTCCAAAAGGTACAAAATAATCCCCAAGATGAGAGGAGTATTTTGGTGAAAGAATTTCTTGATTTGGAGCTAGAATGAAGAAGTTACAAAGAGATGAAGTTGGGGTTCTCTTGGCTTTGTGGAATCGCCATTGTTGGGCAACAAGGAACAAAAGAGAGAGTTGAGAGGGGGAGTCAATCGTGAGTGAGGGGAATGAGGGAAAGAAAGAGAGTGTGAGAGAGTATAGTGTGTGAGTTGTATTTTATTGTTTTGTATTTTAGTGAGTAAAGTGAGATAAATGAGAGAAAGAGGGGGATCTCTCACGTGAGACACAATAGAAATAGGCAAAGTTTGATTTTTATTTTACAATGTGAGAGAGGGTGGCACTTGGTCATTAGCAGATAACACCCGTTAATCCCCGAACTGTTAGTTTAGCAGTCCGGGTCCGGTTTTCCGGAATATATTTATTTTTGTTTCTAAAAATTCCTAGACTTTAATTAGTATATAATTATGTTGTAAAATCAACTATAATTTATACGAGTCTAATTTAACTGTTTTAAGGCCACGTTTTTCCGGTTTTCTCGAAAACGTGCTTAAGGATTCGTTTGTGCTTTTAATCCATTATTTGGATCCGTTTCCTTCGGGAATTTCTCCCACATATTCTTAGTGACTACATAAGTCCTAGGAATCCATCTAGGACCCTAGATAAATTATATATTCACTATAATTATTTAACACGTATTTTGTGTGTTTTCTTTTCTTTTGGTTTTATTTCTTTACCAAAGTTCTTAAGGACTTAATTAGCCTTAAAATATCATAATTATTTAATTAACTAACATATTAAGGTTTGGGGTATTTCAATCTACCCCCCTTAAAAGAACTTTTTCCCCAAAGTTCACACTTCCCACGCATCTTAAATATTAGAACACGGGGATTACTTCTAAAACAACACTTTCATAACACACATACTTTACACAACATCAGACTCAAGGTCTCCATAAAAAAACATTACTTAGACTTAAAAGTCTATAACATAACAACATAGACATGTATTTCAATACATGCCGTACATACCTAACCGAAACGGCTCTACCCCCCTTAAAATAGGGGTACGCCCCGTACCCTATACATACAAATACTAGGAAGTAAACAACGACGGGTACTTCGCCCTCATATCATCCTCTAACTCCCAGGTGGCCTCCTCGACCTCCTGGTTAGACCAGAGAACCTTCACCAGTCGAATAGACTTGTGGCGAGTGTCTCGAGTCTTTGTATCCAAAATCAGTATAGGAGTCTCCACTGATCGCATGGTCGGCTCTAAGGTTAGCCTCTCGGGCTGAAGTACATGAGACGGATGAGACATATATTTCTTCAACTGGGACACATGAAATACATCATGTACCTTGCCCAGCTCAGCAGGTAAATCAAGCCTGTAGGCTACCGGGCCTATCCGCTCTGTCACAACATAAGGCCCCACATATTTCGGGCTCAACTTGCCCTTCTGGCCAAAACGAAACACGCCCTTCATGGGGGATACTCTAAGAAATACCTGATCGCCCACGGCGAACTCCAGGTCACGTCGACGCACATCAACATATGATTTCTGCCTGTCTTGAGCTGCCTTCATGTTAGCCCTGATCTGACGCACTTCTGCTTGTACTTGCTCTAAATACTCAGGTCCTATAATGACCGTCTCACTCGACCATCCCAGCATAATGGCGTGCGGCATGGTCTACCGTACAAAGCCTGGAAGGGAGACATCTTGATCAAGCATGGTAACTGTTGTTGTAGCTAAACTCGATCAGATGTAACTTATCAATCCAGCTGGTCTGAAAGTCAAGTGCACATGCACGTAACATATCCTCAAGTGTCTGTATAGTGCGCTCACTCTGACCATCTGTCTGAGGATGGAACACTGTACTCAGCTTCAACTCGGTACCAAGCGCTTCCGCGTCGATCCAATACCTCGAGAGGAATCTGGTATCCCTATCAGACACGATAGTCTTCGGTACCCCGTGGTGCCGTACAATCTCACGTCGAAGAGCTCTTGCTACTTCGCCACTTTCCAAGTGTCCTTCTTCATCGAATGAATCGGGCCACCTTGGTCAGTCGGTCAACAACAACCCATATTCAAGCCTCCCCGGTAGGCGGAAGCCCAACAACGAAGTCCATGGAAATATCATGGAACTTCCACTCAGGCACTGGCATTGGCTGCACCATACCACCAGGCCGTCGGTGCTCAAACTTGACCTTCTGGCAAGTGAGACACCTCACAACATAGTCATTCACATCCTTTTCATTCCCGTCCACCAAAAGTATCGTTTCATATCCTTATACATCTTTGAAGCTCCGGGGTGAATCGAAGTGGTAGAACAGTGTGATTCACTCAGTATGCGCTCCTTCAGCTCAGCGCTACTTCGTGGAATACAAAGTCGGCCATTCAGCCTGATCAAATCATCATCATGAAGTCGAAAATCATACTTCTGGCTCTCAAATGTGCCATCAATCAGCTTCTGTCTGATCTCTTGCATGTACTGATCGGACATCTGAGCACTCCGCACCTCATCAACCAAGCTAGAGTGAGAGATTAGCGAATGGAGAGAGTGTGCTCGGCGACTCAATACATCAGCTACAACGTTCGCTTTACCTTCCTTATACTGAAGGTTAATATCATAATCTGTAAGGAATTCAACCCATCTTCTTTGCCTCATGTTCAACTCCTTCTGAGTGAACAGGTATTTTAAACTCTTATGATCTGAATAAATCGTCACATTCACTCCATACAAATGGTGTCGCTATATCTTCAAGGCGAAGACAATGGCACCCAATTCTAGATCATGTGTAGGATAGTTTTCTTCATGTCGTTTCAACTGTCGGGAGGCGTAAGCCACGACCTTCCCATGTTGCATCAAAACACAGCCCATACCTTTACCTGACGCGTCACAGTACACCACAAACCCATCAGTACCATCTGGTATGGTCAAAACCGGTGCGGAAGTCAAGGCATCCTTGAGACTCTTAAACAAACTCTCACAGTCAACTGTCCACTCAAATGGTGCATCCTTCTTCATTAAGGATGTCATCGGTTTAGAAACACTGGAAAAATTCTTTACAAACCTCCTATAATACCCTGCTAGACCGGGGAAGCTCCGAATGTCGGTAACCGTCTTCGGTCTAGGCCAGGTGCGCACAGCATCAATCTTGGCCGGATCCACTGCGATCCCGGCCTCAGAAATAACATGACCAAGAAAAAGGACTTGGTCTAACCAAAATTCACACTTCGAGAACTTCGCATATAGCTGGTTCTCTCTCAATGTCTGCAATACATTCCTCAAGTGATCTTCATGCTCAACCTTGGACTTCGAATGAATAAGAATGTCGTCGATGAAGACAACCACTGACTTATCTAACTGATCTCGAAACAACCGATTCATCAAGTCCATAAACTTCGCCGGTGCATTAGATAAACCAAACGGCATAACCATAAACTCATAGTGTCCATACCTAGTTCGGAACGCGGTCTTCTCAATGTCACTGTCCCTGATAGCTATCTGGTGGTAACCCGATCGCAGATCGATCTTAGAGAATACAGATGCACCTCTCAGCTGATCAAACAAATCATCGATACGTGGCAATGGATAACGGTTCTTCACGTAACAGAATTCAGCTCCCTGTAATCGATGCAGAGGCGGAGACTACCATCCTTTTTCTTCACAAAAAGGACTGGTGCTCCCCATGGTGAAACGCTCGGGCGAATAAATCCCTTGTCAAGTAGGTCTCTCAGCTGCTCTTTGAGCTCTGTCATCTCAGCTGGAGCCATACGGTAGGGCACCTTCGCTATCGGACCGGTGCCCGGCACCAAGTCAATCTCAAACTCAACTGCCCGTGTAGGCGGCATGCCTGGGAGTTCCTTAGGAAAGACATCAGGAAACTCCGACACAACCGGCACATCTGGGCTAAACTCAGGGTCTCTCTCTATGTCCTGGACATAGCAGAGGTATACATCATTCTTTCTTCTGATCTCATGAAACATGGCCATGGCGGAGATGATCTGTGTCGAAGGCTCCCTGGGCCTCTGGCGGTATGAAATGGTAACCCCAGACGGACTCCTAAGAAGCAGACAGTGCTCGGCACACATGATTCGGCCCTTGTGCTCCAACCAGTTCATCCCCACAATCACATCAAATCCGAGTCCCTCGAACTCTATCATGTCGATCGGGAACTCTTCATTCTTAATTCGAATGGTGGCATCTCGGTAATAACGGGTGCATCTGATCCGCTCCTTAGACGGGAGAGTGACTAGGAAGTCAGGTATCTCCTCCGCGTCTAACCCCAGTCTCCTCGCAAATGAGAGTGAGACAAATGTATGTGAGGCTCCAGAGTCGAACAGGATCGACGCATCCACGCCATTCACTGGGAAGGTACCGGTGAGGATGGTGCCGCTTCTGCCGGCCTCTGCCTCTGTACACACACTCAGTGTACCTTCCATTCCGAGTGCAACGCCTAATTTATTTCATAAACTTGATAAGTATATTGGTAACAACACGGGTGGAATATTCAAGAATCCAACACTGCTTTATTCATAAAACTTATTCTTACACCATGATGGTATTACATTTGACCACATCGCTTAATACTTGGCATACTTAATGCATCACATACTCAACATACAACTGACTTCACACTTTACATGATTACACATAACTTCAGAATTGCCTAAAGGTTAAGTTCAAACGTCCAGGTTTCATGTGTGTGGCATTGATAATTGTCGAAGGCACCGTATTCAGTTTGATCTTCTGGATACCATGATACAGCATCCTCGACTGCCCACCCATGATTAACACATCTCCAGAATTCAATACTAACTTCCTTGCAAGGTCCGCACGCTTCTGCTCGCCATACATAAATACTGCGGTATCTCCAATGGACAAGGACACCACGGGTACTCCCTTACTTAGAGACTCGGGTGTTTCATCCTTATCTTGGTGTAAACCCAATCTTCCACCCTTTTGGTAGAAGTTGACAATACATAAATCTGCCTTGATACTCGGGAGTGGTTCCGATTCAACTTGCTGAGCAATTCCCACGGTGTGGTTAACAACCGCAAGGAACTCCTCAGGTATACTCGGTATGGTAGCTCCATCTTCAGCTCGTGTGTCCTGATATGTCTTGGTGTAGGGGTTCCAATCCTTACCCATGCACATCATTTTTAAATGCATTTTCGCTCCACTTGGGTATTCGGGTGTATAGAAACCTCCAGGTGCTGCTCCAAGCTCGTTGCATCGCCGAATGATATGGATTTGTGCTTCGGGTGTCAGGTATCCTCTTAATAATATCATACCTGGTTGGATAACCTGACACTGTTCTGTCGGATAGTCGGTGAAGTAGATGGTGGTCTCTCCAAGGGTCGGTGTGGGAGGGATTGGATAGCAAATATTGAAGGTTCCTAAGGTTTAGATTTACCTAATTTAGGTGACTTTCACATTATACTTTAACTCATCACTTATGTGGTTACACATTCAGACTCACTAACACACATGCATGGAATGCGGTATGCAAACACTTTGTTTCATTAAATGGTTTAAGTGGTACCTGGTCTAGAAGAGGATCCTGGTACCTCAGACCGGTCCACCATATTCAGGGTGGCCTTGCCAGCTCCCGTCCCCTTCCCTTTCTGGAAGTCAGTGTTCCTCTGATCTGAGGGTGGCTGGTTTGCCGTCTTCGGGCCATCGATGGTCGTGGCGGCCTTACCCTTCCACTGCCCTCTGGGCCTGTAGTTCCTACCGTTCGGATTCTGGAAGCACTCGTAGTCACGATGCCCCATCTTCTTGCAGTAGCGGCACTGCACATCATCTCCCTTGCAATCCTTGCCGGGGTGGTCTCCTTTGCACCACTTGCAGTAGTAGTGGCGATCGGACCCAGAGCCCGTGCTAGCTGCTAACACATCACACTTCCATCACACACTTCATAATTATAACATCACACACTTAAACTTGACATTTGGAATTAACTAGTTACCCTTGAATGGCTGAGAGCGTAGGGGCTTAGCCACATAAGCATAAGTGAGCTGCAATGGCTCCTCAGCGGTGGCGGTCTGGGCCTGGCCCTTGCCACCCTGTGGCTGTCCTCTCTGGGACTGGGGGTATGGCTTTTTCTTCCTTCCTCCCTCGTGCCCTGGCGTGCCTTGACCCTCGCTCGTGGCCTTGCGCTTGAGCGCATTCTCCTCGTCCCTCAGACGGACGGTGATCTCTACAATAGCAGCGGCATGATAGCACTCCTATATTTAGGGTGTTAGTTATGCCCCGCAATTCAAACTCACAATTACATTCATACACTGTATTCACTTATTTACATCACACTGTGGTTCATTACCTGCAAGGTAGTATATCCACTTGGCCCCATACCATAGTGTAGGCGGTAGCTCAATCCGTTGTAGAAACGGTTCACTAGTATCCGATCTGAGTATCCCAAGTCCGGTAGAAGGTGGATAAGTCCGATGAAAGCGGCGTAGTACTCATCTACCGTCATCTTATCCCCTTGTCTCAGATTGTCCAACTCTAGGCGCTTGGCCTCTTGCATGTGTATCAGGTAGCACTTAGCTCGCAGCAGAGCCGTGTACTCCTTCCACTGAAAAGCGGGATCAGCCACTCTGCCCTCCCGTACTAGCTTCCACCAACTCTGTGCCGAACCCTTCAGGTAGTAGGCGGCAAGACGAACCTTGATCTCCTCGGGCACATTCAAGGTCTCGTAGGCGGTCTCCATCTCGGAGATGTACGCCTCCAGCTTACTAGGGTCTGTCTCCCCATGAAATGACGGTGGCCTCAAGTCCGCCAACGCCTTGACCCAGTTGGTCTCTCGTGGATGTGGTGGTGGTGGAGGTGGTTCAGGATGATTCTGACCACCGGGCTGTTGCTGCCCCTGCTGCACCGCAGCTACCAACTGTGGTACCACCTGAGCTAGGGCGGCCGCCATCGCCTCTGCCATCATCTGGGCGGTAAGGTTCTCCCCTGGGTCTCCTGAACCCCGCCCGCGGCCTCTCCCTGGTGGTCGCCCTGCCATCTGAATTTCACATGAACTCTTATTAGTATTGTGCTTACAAACTTGTCAGGTCAATTGTTTATAACGTCCGTTGGACGACAAGGTTTAAATTTCCTAACTCGGTATATTCCTAAGCTCGGTAATCGGTAATCAGAGCGATACTTCTCTCTGATACCACTTTTTGTAACACCCCAACCATTAACTTCTCACTTAACCAGTAATCACAGCGGAAAGTACAACTTAAACATTAATCAAAAGGGCGGTGTTACACGCCGTTAGCCACCCACATGGCTAACAAGGCTGTTACGTACAAATGTATCGGTCTGATTACAAGAATGCCGAGCATAACTACAACCTTCACAATTTCCTATCCCAAAAGAATCATGATATACCGAGTGTTAATGTACAAAATCACTCAACCAACTTTACATCCTCCAAACAAAAGCCTCGAGTATACAAATACTACTCGGGTCCACAATCCAAAATAACAAAAAGTATTTCCTCGCGCGCCACGCTATAGCCATTCTGCTTCTTCAATCACTCTCCTGTAAAATAATATGTGCCCCCAAAGGGGGTCAGCAACCTTTTGCTGGCATGGTTAACGTGCAGCCCGCTGACTACCGGGATACACGCAACTATTTGTCATGATGACATGGCATTGATTTTAATCATATACAAACACATTATATCATAAGATTCAACATATACAAACACATTATATAACAAGAATCATTATATATGCAAGCACATTACGTAGCAAGAATCATTACTCCACAATAACATCACATACATAATAAGAACAATCCACTTGATAACAACCAACATAGTTAGATCACTTAGAGTCTAGAGAATGTTGCCAAACCCATGTTAAACCCGTTACATAAACTCGTCACCGTCCTATTAAATGAACGGATAACTTAACCCAAGTGCGTCGGATATAGTGATCCAAGCACACCAAACAAACACATATAGTATGTCCCTGTGGCCCGATGTGAGTCGGTAAAATAGCCTTGGTTAAGCTAAAGGGATAAGGTCGAAACCAAAATGGAAAACAACCATAACATACAAAGAGAATCGAACCGGATATGACATCGACTCCCATACTCACACGCGTGGCCGGAACTACCGGTCTCCTCACTTCCCCGGTTAGCACTTGTTAGAAGCCCAACATATTATTTAATAAACAAACCACAAGCAAATGGTCAAGTCTTGTTAGATACACTCAAGGGAAAATGACTCGCATCACATCAGCACAATATTATGAACAACTGTAAACTCGTTTCATGGCTTAAATCTTACAAGGTTATAAACACACAGAAAAACAAACAACACACAGCCGGTAAACGGTAGGCAACAGACTGCAAGAAAACCATACCTTGGTCCCTGCTTCGACTGATTTCCACCGTAAGCAACTCCTATACACATTTAGTAATGTTCGGTTAATTAACGTACTAGACCTTTATTAATTTGTTACTTCACATTTCTAGTTTATTTTATTTCACATTTTGTTACATCTTCCCACCTTTTTATTTGTCATAATAACCCACCTAACTTGTCCTAAACCATCCCCGCAAACGGGAGTCAAAACGGGGCTCAAACGAGCAAAATTTGGTCAAAACAGTGACATGTCCGAACTTGTGTCCGGACATCGATGTTCGGACACAAGGCGAGACTTGAAGAGTGAATACTGGCGTTTGTCCGAACTTGTGTCCGGACATCTAAGTTCGGACACAAGTCGAGAAGAAATCTGGAAAAATTTTCAACCGTCCGAACTTGTGTCCGGACATCTAAGTTCGGACACAAGTCGAATGAAAATATGAGAAAACTCTTCCAAGTGTCCGAACTTACAAGTTCGGACGGAAGTCCGGACACACTAAAAACTCCGAAAATTTTTTCCGTAATGAGGCATGTCCGAACTTCCAAGTCCGGACGGAAGTTCGGACGTGTCTGGAAGCTCACAAAACAGTGGCGTTTTCAACACAAAAATACCCCCAAACCTTATACATCTTTTGGCATTATTTCCCCATGGTTATTACATGTTTCCCTCACATTGTTTAGCCCACCAAAACACTTTGACATCAACTCATTTTAAAACACCAATTTGTACACAATACCATCATTTTGACAACAACACCACAATGTATTTAACCCTTAAGGTTTGGCTCATAAACAACATCAAACTAAACACTGAATTTCCTCATATTATTAGCAACACCTGCATTTCACTGAGCATTTATATTTGCACAACATAAACATACACATAGTTCACATATTAGGTTAAGGTAAGTTCATTACCTTAGGTTTTCTTTCCAAACTTCCTCTCTTAGCTTCTTGTTCCACAATCGATACTCAACGGAATTAATTGCTACACTAATGACCATGCCAAGATTACCAAAATGAGTATTTAGGGTTTATGATTAACCCTAGAACTTAGAAATTATTTGAACACATTGGAGAGAATTACCTTCTACTTCAAGGTGAAGTTTTTGGTAATGAACTTTGGGATAGCTCCAACACTCTTGAAGGTTTAACAAGCTTGAATGAAGAGAAACAATGGTTCTTAGCACACATTAAAATCGGTCACCAAATAAAGTGGGGGAATGGATAGATTTTTGAGTTCTTTCTTACCTTTGAACACAAAAGATGATTGGCTTCAAGAATATGAAGTTTCCTCTTCAAAGTGTGGTACACCCCTGGAGATGACAGTATGGAGTTTTGAGATTCCAAAGGTACCAAATAATCCCCAAGATGAGAGGAGTATTTTGGTGAAAGAATTTCTTGATTTGGAGCTAGAATGAAGAAGTTTACAAAGAGATAAGTGGGGTTCTCTTTGGCTTTGTGGATCGCCATTGTTGGCAACAAGGAACAAAAGAGAGAGTTGAGAGGGGAGTCAATCGTGAGTTGAGAATGAGAAAGAAAGAGTGTGGAGAGTATATGTGTGAGTTGTATTTTATTGTTTTGTATTTTAGTGGTAAAGTGAGATAAATGAGAGAAAGGGGATCTCTCATGTTAGACACATAAAATAGGCAAGTTGATTTTTATTTTACAATGTGGAGAGGGGGCACTTGGTCATTAGCAGATAAACCCCGTTAATTCCCCGAACTGTCAGTTTAGCAGTCCGGGTCCGGTTTTCCGGAATATATTTATTTTTGTTTCTAAAAATTCCTAGACTTTAATTAGTATATAATTAGTTGTAAATCAACTATAATTTTACGAGTCTAATTTAACTGTTTTTAAGGCCACGTTTTTCGGTTTTCTCGAAACGTGCTTAAGGATTCGTTTGTGCTTTAAATCCATTATTTGGATCCGTTCCTTCGGGATTTTCTCCCACTATTCTTGTGACTACATAAGTCCTAGGAATCCATCTAGGACCCTAGAGAAATTATATATTACTATAATTATTTAACACGTATTTTGTGTGTTTTTCTTTTTCTTTTGGGTTTGTTTATTCTTTACCAAAGTTCTTAAGGACTTAATTACCTTAAATATCATAATATATTAATTAAACTAACATATTAAGGTTTGGGGTATTTCATTAAATTGACGGAGTTGACTCGCACCCACCGGTTTGAAAGACAAGGCAGAAAATATTTATTAAAACCGGTAAATAATCGTACTTATTCTATTAAACTCACGGAAATTTTACAATATAAGTTCTGATTTCTTTTTTGGCACCTTGTGAAGAAACATTCACGCCGAACCGTCGTTGCCGTGTCCAGTCCCCTCAACCTAAAGCTGTCTGTCTTCATCCAATCTTTAATTTGGTAATTAAACCCTGCTAGCTTTTTTTTATAGTAGCTGATTAACCTTATTGAAGTCTAGCTATAACAAATTCAAATGTGTCTAATTCCTAGTGTTGCTTTGTGATTAGTAGCTTATTAACATTACTTGGATATTATTTTTTTGTGTGGAAGAAGAGAAACAATAATAAATTTTAATTACTCATTCAAACAAATAGATATATATATATATATAATACTAAATAGTCATTAGAAGGGTTGTACATGTCGTAATAGGTTGTGAAGAGGTTCGCCGATCTTTTGGCTGTTTGATACAAGTAATTATCTATCAGAAAGAAGAAAAGAAACGAAGTTTGTATTATGCTAGAGATTATGTTTGGTCCGACATAGAGGAAATATGCATATAGGGCGTTTAGAAGCTGAATACTGGATAGAAATCAAGTGTTAGATGTATCTACAGTTTCAATGGGTGTAAAGCAAAACAAGAATGGTCATCATTCCATGTCTGTTTCAATATTCAGAAATCTGTAACTTGTTCTAGTTTTTGGCGTTGAAAGAACTTACAACGACCTTTAGCACTAGACTCAATTTCTTCACTACTCTTTGTGTATCCAGTGAAACCAAATCAAAGATGTGGCGGTTGCTTTTGCTCATTGATCATATATATATTTACCTGTCTGATGATGTCTAATGTGTGCGTTTTGCTGAGAAAAATGCTGATATTGTGTTTGGATTTGAATAAAAAAGTGTGAAGTTAATAGAATTTAGTGTTTCTGTTTGTGTATAGAGTAGAGACATTTGTAGAGAAAACGAATGTAAGCCTTGCTACTTTTATTATTTCCAATATATGTAAACTGAGATACAAACCTACGTACTTATACTAGGTTTAATGAAACTGTTTTCCTAGATTCTTGGTTAAGATAGAATCGAATCTTTATCTTCCTAAATGCAAACTAATAATAATAATGAATAAGGAAAAAGAATGCTAACGAGCCAAGCCCAACAAGCTGAATAGACCAAGCCCAAGATACTAGGCTAAACCCAACTTTATAACTCCAATAACCCCCCCCCCCTCAAGCCGCGGGGAATAACATTCGCCAAGGCTTGTCTCTTAAGTGTCACGCATTCCCATGCGTTGTAGTTGTTCTTTGTATCTGGTACCAGGCAGAATCTTCGTTAGCATGTCCGCCAACTGGGTTGAAGTATGTGTGTAGATGACATCAACGAGCCCTTGTTGAATTTTCTCACGTACAAAATGACAATCTATTTCAATGTGCTTGGTACGCTCATGAAACACCGGGTTTCGTGCAATATGAATGGCAGACTGGTTATCACACTTAACCGGTATAGGAATAATATCTTGTACACAAAGTTCTGAAAGAAGACGAGTTAACCAGGTTAACTCTGCTGTGACACGCCTGAGTGATCGATACTCTGCTTCTGCACTGGACAAAGAAACAGATCCTTGTTTCTTAGTTTTCCACGAAATCGGACTATCTCCCAAGAAGATATAGTATCCAGAAACGGACTTTCTGGTGTTAGGACACTCTGCCCAGTCTGAATCACAATAGGCCATGAGATTCAACGTCGCACATCCCCCACCGGTCAACACTATTCCATAGTTGATAGTACCTTTGACATAGCAGAGTGCATGTAGAGCTGCCTCCATGTGAACACTAGTAGGCCGTTGCATGAACTGACTCAGAGTCTGAACGGTAAAACTGATGTCTGGACGTGTGTTGGACAAATAATTCAACTTGCCCACTAACCTTCTATACGTGGTAGGATCACGAAGAAGATCCCCTTCATCGGCTAACAAGGTCTTGCCCATAATCATGGGACCTTGTGTAACCCTCTTATCCTGACAGTCAAACTCTTCAATAAGATCCATGCAGTACTTCCGTTGAGATAAAATATAGCCTCCTCTGGTGGGAACAAATTCTATCCCCAAGAAGTAATGCAAAGACCCCAAATCTTTGATTTTGAAATTCAAGTCAAGCGCAGCTTTTATTTCATCAAGTTCTTCTTGTCTGGGACCCACGAGTAGAATGTCATCAACATAAACGGCCATAAATATCCTTCCTCCTTGAACATCCTTGAAAAACAAAGAATAGTCATTCTTAGACTGTGTGAACTGTAAGGTCTGGAGGAAGCTCGTGAGCTTAGAAAACCACTGCCGCGAAGCTTGCTTAAGCCCATACAAAGATTTCTTGAGCAAACAAGCTTTGTTATCTCCATTAACCTCAAGACCATCCGGAACTCTCATGTATACTTCCTCGTCCAGATTTCCATGAAGAAAAGCATTATTCACATCGAGTTGATTAACCAACCACCCTTTGTGCTGTGCCACTACAATAAGAGCTCGTATCGTGGTGAGCTTGACGACCGGGGAAAAGGTTTCATTGTAATCTAGTCCATGACGTTGTGTAAACCCCTTTGCTACCAACCGAGCTTTGTACCTTTCTAAAGATCCATCAGATTTGACCTTAACTTTATAAACCCATTTGCACCCGATCACTTTCTTCCCACGTAGCAAAGTGACTACATCCCATGTATCGTTCCTTTTGAGAGCTGCCAACTCTTCTTGCATGGCTTTCTGCCAATGCATATGCTTGGAAGCCTCTCTGTAACTGTTGGGTTCTTTCATATCCAGATTCAAACCGATCTGAGCGTTTGAAAACAAAGCCATGCAACTGATGGGTGTTACGTCTGTAAGACTTGTACAACCTTTGATAAGATTATCAGTGACTGTACAACCACGGTAGACTCTTCATCCAGGACTTCTTGGAACACTGTGTTACAAACATAATCATTCAGGTAACTAGGTCTGTGACTTTCTCTCCCAGAACGCCGAACTGGAACCTGCTGCAAAGTGGAGTCACCACCATCAATAGTGTTCGGTTGGTTACACTGTGGTATTACCTGTATTTCATCATCAGCAATAACCACATCAGTAGCGTCTGTGGCAACGGGGTGCTGTTCAAGAGTGTGAGAAAAACTCTTGATGTTTCTTGTGTAAGGAAAAACACTCATGTGAAACTTGACATCTCTGCAAATCTCCACAACCTGATTCTCAATGTCTAGCACCTTATGCCCCTTTTTCCTTGGATCTTCTCCTAGATAAACACATGCTTGCCCCCTTGGACCGAATTTTCCTTCTCTTCCACTGATGATTGTTTTGTAACATAAGCACCCAAACGGTTTTATCTTTAACTCTCAAAAGGAGTCACGCCGCCAAGAACTTTGGTAGGAAGCCTGTTGATAAGATAGGCTGCATGTAATATACATTCTCCCCAGTATTCTATTGGCACATTAGACTGAAAAAATAAAGCTCGCGCCGTCTCAAGGAGATACCGGTGCTTTCTCTCGACAACTGCATTTTGCTGAGGTGTATGGGCACATGTAGTCTGATGTATTATTCCTTTCGTAGAAAAGAAAATCTTCCCTTCATTGGAACTCCCAAGTTCTTTTGCATTGTCAGAACGAACCACTTTGACTTTGGTTTCAAACTGGCGTTCTATGAAACTGAGGAAATTGACAACTGCACTCCAAGCTTCACCCTTCTGTTTTATAAGGTGAACCCATGTTGTTCTTGTAAAGTCATCCACAAAACATGCAAAGTACTTAAAACCGTTGTAAGTCTCGGTTTTGAACGGGCCCCACACATCAACATGAATCATCTCGAAAGCCCTTTTAGTTTTCACACACGAATCATCAAAAGGTAATCTATGTGCTCTACTTTTGTAGCACACATCACAGGCATAATCATAATGAAAATCTGAATGCTTTATTAAACCCATCGTAACAAGTTTTCGAAACGGAACATGCCCTAGTTTAACATGTATCTCCTTAGCCTTAGTACTAACAAAAGAATTCTGGCCCACATTCATTTCTGCAGAATTGTTACAAAAACGATCTGCTCCAGCTTCTTGCCCACTGGTGCGGCCCAACTCTTCTGCTGCTTGACTTCCGGTGCGGCCCAGACTTGATTCCACTGTCGAACCGAGAATGTAAAGCCCACCGGTGCTTTTCCCAAACAGCTCAGTCTTCCCTGTCAAAGGGTCCTGTAGAAAACATTTGTTGGTGTCAAAAATTAGGGTTCTCTTACAATCTTCAGATAAACGCTTCACAGAGACAAGATTGAACTTGAAACCGGGAACAAACAACACTCCTCTCAACCACATTCTGTCCCCGATTTTCACCTCGCCTACCAAGTTCACGCCATGAAGCCTCCCATCTGGTAAGACGATCGACTTTTCACTCCGCAAGGTACGCAAGTTCACAAGCAAATCTCTGATTTCGGTAATGTGATCCGTGGATCCCGAATCTAAAATCCACTTTCCCTTGAACAAATTTTGCGAACTGGTAAGACAAAATTTATCACAGCAAGTAGTTTTACCTGAGAAATTGCTATAGCTCAGGTCGTCTGCCTTAGCTCCCGTGTTGACATTCCGAATTAATTCGGTAATCTGTTGGATTTGTTTCGGCGTTAGCCCACCGTCTGTGCTCGACTGTTCTGACTGTTCTTCCACCTTTGCGCTGTTGGCAAAACTTTTCCTCTTTCGTGCAAGAACATTATCCCTCCCATGGAGGTGATAACACTCATCTTCTGTGTGACCATTCTTCTTGCAATGGTTACATTTTTGTCGTTGGAAGCAATTATCGTAAGTATGCCCAACCTTTTTACAATGCGTGCAACTAAGTTTCCCTCTGTCGGTTTCAATTTTAGGGTTTCTGGAATACCTTGTGCTCTCTGTTTGTGTCGGTCTGTGAGAATAGAAAGATTTTGCTTCTTCCTTGGATGGCTTCCCACGCCTCTGTTCTTCTTCTTGAACCACCAGCGAAAAGGCCTTCTCCAGACTTGGAGGAGTTGCATCGCCAAGATCTGGCCTCTTATAGATAAGTAATCCGTACTTAATCCCATTAGAAAATGAACTACCTTATCTTCATCTGCTGCCTTCTTGATGGATTTGTTTATGTCACACGTACATTTATTGCAAGAACATCTCTGTAGCGGCTTTGCCTGTTCTAATTCACCCCAAAGCCTTTTCAATTTGCTAAAATATTCACGCACTGAATCATCTCCTTGCTTTGTCTCTGCCAGGTTACGCTTCAGTACATGAACAATCGCCAAGTTGCTGTGTTGGTTCTCAGCACAAAGATTGTCCCAGAGTTCTTTGGGATCCTCCACAAATCTGACGCTATCAAGGACATCTCCACCAAGAGCATTTTTTATCCAAGAAAATTAGCACGTTCCCAGGCTGCGTACCTTATATCATCCGCTTCATCTGGCCTTTTGACTTTTCCTGTGACAAATCCAAATTTGTTCTTGGATTTAAGCGCTGCCACCATGTCGAACTTCCAACCGAGGAAGCCAGTGCCAGTGAATTTGGAGACAAGGTTTAGCCCGGGATTCTCTGCAGCATGTACATAAAGCGGGTCGTTGATATCTATGGCAGTCGTCGCAGCCATAGAGGACAAACCCTTATCTGAATCCTTCTTCCCTTTTGGATCATCATCCGCCATGAGAGCAAGTGCAAGAACCTAGCTTTAGAACTCCTGTGCTCTGATACCATAATAGAATTTAGTGTTTCTGTTTGTGTATAGAGTAGAGACATTTGTAGAGAAAACGAATGTAAGCCTTGCTACTTTTATTATTTCCAATATATGTAAACTGAGATACAAACCTACGTACTTATACTAGGTTTAATGAAACTGTTTTCCTAGATTCTTGGTTAAGATAGAATCGATATCTTTATCTTCCTAAATGCAAACTATAATAATAATGAAATAAGGAAAAAGAATGCTAACGAGCCAAGCCCAACAAGCTGAATAGACCAAGCCCAAGATACTAGGCTAAACCCAACTTTATAACTCCAATAGAAGTACCTAAAAATACGCAAAGGTCGTGCCAAATTTTTTTCTAGAATTAACGTTATTCTAATTTCATTGGATAGGTGTTATTACACTTGGAACTCATTCAGCTGTCTCCCTCCCATCCTGTGTCGTGAGTTGACCATCATTACTCATCAGGTTAGTATTTACAAATGTATCAACAAGATGCTTTTTTTGACATATATTTGTTTGTTTATTTGTTTAGTTATTCACGTTTTTTATTTGAAATATAAAAAATAAATCAAACATAGTTCCCTGTTTGATGATGCTTAAATGTCTGTGCGTTTTGTTGAGAATCACTTGAACCTTGATGTGATGTTGCTATTGTAACACCCCTGATCCTAAACCTGTAATGACGTCATAACTCGTAGCATAATAAATAGCAAATCGCAACGGAAAAACAAAACTATCTACTTTGGTGTTACACGCCGTTACTCACCCTTGTGAGTAACAAGGCATCCATCCAACAACCTTAACACTACACGCTGTGTTGAACAGATACTGAGTACTCCTAATTATTACAAACCAAATCCAACTAAATGAGCAACTGACTGAATACAACAATCTTCTTAATACAATACAAAGTAAAACCAATGGTGTTTGCTGCAACACAACAGCTACCCCGTGTCCCGCGCTCCGGCTTGAGTCTCCTTGAATAACCTGGAATGTTTGGCCCATTGAAGGGCTCAGCAATCGAAATGCTGGTATGCTAAATGTGATCTTAAGTCATCTAGATTCCTTTAGTCGTTTTAGCCATCTTGATATTAGATTCATTACAAAATAATCCGGTTTACAAGAATAACAGAATACTGTAAACACTGAGCAATATAACAATTCACCTGCAACATTCAGAGCACAATAATACACGTCAAACAATAATCAACACCAAAACCCAAATAAGGGGCACATATTTAAACAACTGTTCTTGTTAGTAGGTCACATGACCCTTATCCTTTTAAACCATCCACTTAACCTTTCCAATTAATTTTACCTTAGGCGTCCTGTCAAGACAACCCTTAATAACCTGTGAAAATGGACAGTGTGTCCCACTGGGTTCCAAAGGAACCGTTACCAGCTGACCTTATGGCCCTGGGTAAATATATACATTGACCGATCCGGTCGAAACTGTGCACCAACGGCAGTGCATTCCGCCATCCCCGAATGTGGCTGATGGATTTCGAGTGACTCCATTATAGTCTCTCGTAGTGATCACAATGCGCAACCAGAAAGTCGAAACGATCTGGATTCCTCTCTTTATAAGTTAGCCCTTCTTGTCAGTGACATAATAACCAATATTTGAATTAGGACCTTAACAGTTGACCATCAGTTAGGTTCAATAATACCTTTAGGTCAGTTAGTCTTATTCCAGTTCAACTGTATAGACTTCCAGACATAAAACATTCGCGTATAAAATACAACGCAACAGTTTAAACAATACAGTAAACTATATCAATCACATAAAATCATAGATATCTCTCTTGATAATTAAACATATAATGTCTGGACCTTAGGATAACCCTTAGGACATTCAGACCACACAATTAACATACCGTTCACCAAGTAACTGCTAGCTTGACAAAATCCTGTTCAGTAGTCCCTCCCCGTACGCTGTTATTTAAACACGCAATACCGGGTAATATTAATATAACTAATCATTAAATACTATGGTACTGTCACTGTAATGTTTATACTCGTTGTATAATAACTTCGTATGTTATTTATTTTCCCCTGTTATTTTAACAGTGGTTCTAGATAACCTACCAGTTCATTATTTTATGTGAAGCTCACATGTGATAATGAATTATCATTTATACGGTATATCTTTTCCTCATTAATTATATACTCATAATTATTTCCACTTATCATTTATATCATATCATTTAGTTATTTATGTTATAACCACCTTTATTTCATAAACTTTATATTATACTCCATAATATATCATATTACATTATATTACCTAGTTTAACTTCCTTTCCTTACTAAATTACAATACCAACCTTATTAATTCGGTATCCATCTATTATACCCAATAACTTAATAAATTATTAAATAACCACATATAGTTATCGGTAATTATAATTTGAACCCATTAACTTTTACAATTTACCAAACAACCATATACTATTATAATTTACTAAATACCCATATTAATTTTCGGAAATTGTAAATCAATACATTAACTTTTATAAATTAACATATGACCTCAATTATTTTCGGTCTTGACATATACCTTTCCTTTATTTACAACTTAATCCCAAAACTTTATATAAGTTACATGTTAACTTATAAACTATAGTTTTAATATTTAATTTCTTTAAATAACCAAAACAATCCACAACTTTCTTCAATTTATATTTCCGCCCCATATTAAATTCTATTTTTCATATATACTTCCATAAATTACATATTCACCCTAAAACTTAATATTTTATGTCATAAATCATTTTAACCCAAAGTTTTTGGTCAACACTTTGACCAAGACTTAATTTCACAATTAATACTTAAACTCTTATTTAAATTCACCAAAATTCATAATATTAATTCCTACCTTATATTATATCATAAATATACCAAATTAATCCTTAAGCTCTCGGTTTTTATACTTAGCACACCAATCTTTTCAAAATTTACATTTGGGCCAAATAACTTTATAAACTAGCCATTTAAATACGTGTAGCTATTTTTAATGTTCTCGAAATTTATAATATAAGTTAATACACTTATATATTTCGAAAATCACTAAATAATACATTTCATTCTCGGCTTAAATATCCTTTTACCATATAGTTTTAAAACTTGATTTAAACCTTATGATAAATACTTATAATTGTATATAAGCCATATAACACTTCTAAAAATTATGCTAATGACTTAGAGTGTTTATAAACTCAAAATAGGACATTTAATCCTCAAATATTTCGGTTTGGATATATATGCATCCTAATTAATTTTTGTGACACATATTTATACCTTAAGGTAATAATCTTACCTTATATGTTATAAATTATTTTCTTGACATCATACCCCACATATTTTCGGCCTTAATTATTTAGGGGTTATACATAATAATTTTTATACCAAAGTTTGAAGCTTAAATCAAGCTTAAACTTAATAAACCTTAATTATATAAACTTACCCTTTAAATCAAGACAATTCTTGTACTTGATTTTTCCTTGAATTCCAAGCTCTCCAAATGCTATATTTATGTAGAGAATTCGGCCACCTTATATATATTTAGGAGATCCTTTTGTTAGACTTCCAACAAAAATTATAAATAAGACTTGGAGTAATTTTTACAAGAGTTTACCTTAGGAATTTATCAAGGTATTTTTGATACACCTTATGATGATTGTAGATCCAAGTTTCCTTCATGAAATAATGAATAGAATATAGATTTAGAAGCTCTAGAATTCGGCACTAATTATAGGCACCATTTGGAGGAAGATAAGGATCACCATATCTTACCGAAATTTCCAGATTGCGCACTCTCTGCGGTTTTTGTCACTAAGAACTGAAATGACCACGAAAACTAATGATCCTTATATGGTTGGAAAGCTAATTCAAAGAGGAACAACTTTGGTGTTGAGAAGATTTTGAGAAAACTTACGGAAAATTCAGAATAGCTCCCGAGCTGAGACCTATTGGACAGATTCTCTGATGTGAACCACTTCGCCTTCTTTTGTTCACCCAGAACGGAATACACCATGAAAATTAATGATCTTTATATGTATGGAAAGCTAATTCGAAGAGGAACAAGTTTGATGTTGGAAAGATTTCGAGATAACTTACTGACAATTACAGAATCTCTCCCGAAGTCAGACCTCTTGAACAGATCTGCTATTTGATTCTTGCGTTGTAGAATCAGCTAGGAATGTTGACATAAAATGGAGTTAGAACTTAAGCCTCCATTGTTGGAGCTTGAAGCTAGGAGAGAAGAGGAAGAAAAGAGAGGATTGGAGATACTTACACAATTGGCCAAGGGTTGGGCAAAGAAGAATGAAGCCTACGTGAGTCATTATAAGAAAGGAATGAAAGAAATTGAATTGGAATAATTGTTATACTTTAAGGTATTATTCTATGTCTTTCTTTTGTATAATTGCTTTCATTATTTGGCTACTAAAGTCTCTCCACTCAGACTAGCATACGATTGATTGAAAGGAAATTAATGAAGCTTGATTGAAAATTGTAACTAGAAGACAATACAAGTTAGGTAGGTGTATTTTCTTTTGATTTTTCTTAACTAGAATAACATGTCAACTTGGTCTTGTCTTCTCCTTGTCTTCTCACGTGGATGTACTGATTTGAGCACTAGATTTCTTTGTCAATTGAATTATACAAACATGCTAGGTTGTTAGGTCTTTTACTTTGAATTTTATAAGACAATCATAGTCTTCTTTTGCATGTTGAAATCGGCACCACTAGATAATAAGGCCATTTGATTTGTATTATTTGACCATGACATTTTTAGTTAGGTAGTGTATTATCTTTGATTAATTGACAGCAATAATTCCTTGCTTCTTCTGTATAGAAATCGACAGCAATAAGTTAGTCACATGGGTATTTTGTTTGATTCTTATGCAACTTGTAAAGATAGATTCTAGCTAGCTATTTTTAATTGTTTGCTTTTCATTTCTTTTGTTATACTTTCTTTCTTTGTTGTCTTCTTGCAGGCTATACAATTGTGAAGGCTTCTCCTTACTGTAATTGATGGCTATATATCATATAATTCATGCTAGGATGACCCACCATCCATAAGACAATGTTTTTTGTCAAAAAACTAATCAAATACTACTTATATTAACGTGTGACATAGGGGTCAATTGGGATTTATTTTTCATTTGATTTTTGTTACACTATATTGTACTAAGACCATACTAATATGTGTAATAGGTCCCAGCATTTAATCGGTACATTTATACTATGGTAAAAGATGAAACTTTTAAGGTAAAAATTGTGATTTTAGGTACATTTTTGTCCTAAAATTCGTCCCCACTTGTACTATGAGTTTAGTACTGGAACTAATTGATTTAGATGGTCATTTTATCCACTTTTAAGTTTATCAACTCGTGGCTCCACAAAAACTTCAAGGCAATTGCGTAAAACGCATTTTCGTGACACCCGAAGGTGCGTTTTTGTGCTTTAAGAATTTTTCTAGGAATTAATTAGTCGCTATGAGTTCCAAGTGTTTATTGACATTGTTTATAGTCAATAATAATATTTTAAGGTGTTAACTTGAATTATATGGGGTTATACTAACTCATAACACAATTCCCGGGCTAACTGGGTAAAAAGGAGCGTTAAGAAATTCGTCTGAGTATTTTGTCTTTAACTGAGAATTTATCTTGAGAACTTTATCTTAAATGTTCATTAAGGTACTATTATGCCTTTATAATGAGGTGTTATGCTTTATTTTATTTTATAAGGTATTTCTGGGACTTTCGGGCCTTAAGGGGCCTTTAAGGAATTCCCGAGCATATTGTATTCTCATTCAATTTTTTGATGGAGTCCTGCGTTCCAATGGTCATTTAATGATCCTTGATTATCTTCATATGAATTTTATAGCTTATATAGCTTTTTTACTTATGGTCGGGCTTCAACGCACGTTTTTGACCTTAAGGAGTTTAGGTGCGTTTTTAACGCCCAAGTGTTTATATACTTTATTAGGGTTCATAATCCCCCAAATAATATTTATAACTCCTCAAATAATATTTATTTACTTATATTTAATTATTTAAATGTTAGGGGTATTTCAGTCTACCCCCCTTAAAAGGACTTCGTCCCGAAGTCATAACTTATATTTGTTCGTCCTATGGAATCAAGTTCTTCTTATCTATTCCCTGTATACCTATCATTCCAGGGTGTCAATATTATATTGACATCTCTATATTGCATCACTACTCTGAGTGTATATAATTCCTATAGACAGATATTCTTTATTCGTGATAATAATATATCACAACATAATAACTTAATAAATACAGTAAAACAATACGTGTTCCAACTTCCTAGCTATCCCATTCGGTCATCACTGCACAAGTGCAATACCAAATCCTCAGTCCTACAGAGTGCAGAGGCGTAAACCCTTGGCAGTGAATCTCTTGTGTGATTGTAGGAATGAACATACAGTAAGGTAATTAAGTGCTTCATAAACATCCAAGTGTTACATAGAACACAATCATAACTCATTCAAGTGTCGCATAGGACTCAACAATAACTATACGAGTGTCTCACAGGGCACATCATTGATAACCAACCATTGTCACATAGGACATATCAACAACCATTCAACCAAATGCACACATGCGCAACAATCAAACACAATTATCCATACACAAAACCAATATAGACTGCAGATATGCAAGTCGCATGTGGTGCTCTACCCCCTTAAAAAGTGTTACGCCCACGTACCCCACAAGTATACACAAAACTATAAGAAGGTGACGTATACTTGTCTCACACGGAGTCCTCTAACGCCTATGTCGCCTCCTCAATGTCATGGTTTGACCAAAGAACCTTGACTATTCTAATGGTCTTGTTCATGGTCTATCTAAGTGTAGGATCTAGTTCGAGTGTCTCGGCCTCTAAGATAAATGTAATCTGTATAATGGGCCCACTCGCTCCATAATAAGGTACATTCCTACATACTTCGGGCTAAGCTTGCCCTTTTGCCCTAATCTAAAAATTCTCTTCATAGGTGAAACGCTAAGGAAGACCCGACCGCCTACTGCGAATTCGAGGTCTCTCCTTCTGATATCAGTATATGACTTTTGTCTGCTTACGGGGTATAGCTCCCAAGAATCTATGCATTCTCTGACATGTTCCATAGTGCATTAATATGCTTTTATATCTGAATCCCGTATGTATGGGTGAAGGTGATCTATTAGCTTATATATTGCCAATTTTATTTCGTGGCGTGTTTAAACTATTTGTGTATTACACACTTCTATTAATCGCCTCTTAGTTGTAATCGTCGGCGCTGGTGTCTTTGTATTAATATTGGGCATACTTATAATCCCTATCTTTAAGTCATCATCTTGTGATTCTGGTATTTGAGTTTATTGTCGCCATATACGGCTTTCGTTCCCAATGTAAAGTATGAGCTACGGTTGAGCCGTGCATCTTATGTATATTATAGAAATATTTCCTGATATTATTGATTCACCAATTATCGGTAGTACATACACGATTATTATTGTCTGTTCATCAGGTATACCACAGTAGGGTTCCTGTTAAGGTTTCTAACAAGGTATAGTTTCCTCTCAATTTAACATGTTCCTGCGGTTGTGAATCAACTCATGTGAGTATTAGTATAATGTTTCTTCTCCTTTTATCCTACCATGTTTATAGGTAGATTCTCATTTAATATCTTGGGTTTAAATTCATAAAGAAAGACATGGAAGTCGATCTTTTCTTCTAGATGGCAAATTTGGCCATAATTAGAAGGTAGCTTGAGAATACTCTTATTACAAGTTATTATCTCGTGACCTCATATTTAATTTATTTATATGGTTCATGGAATAATAATAGTTAATATTTCCCTTACAATTGATTATTTTCCCGCCATATGCGGAGTTGTTCTAGCTATCTAATCTCCTCATAGTAACCTGGATAACTTAGCTCTTAATTTACACATCCTACCTCTCATATACCTATTAGACAAATTTTATATTTGATTTAAGAATAAATACTTACGTATTACAGAAATATTTATGACCACTTGTAAGGAGTCTCGGGAATCATTCAACTCTGACGGGGTCAGCATCAGTGTTGAACTATCCTTCCACACCATTTTGTGTTTGGTTTTCCCTTGATCTGACCAGGATCAAGTTCGACCTCCCACGTCAAATATCAAACAATCACATAATTGTCATTTCCAAATTTTATCTTATTAGACTTTGTGACGTGGTGAGTACTACATTTTCTCCTGATCAATGTACTATTAATCCAATATCTGTTATAACCTATACTTGAATCTAGAATATTCCCAAATCCCCGGAACAATATTCCTTTGATCAAATCATCAAGCGGGGAAGCCAGTTTTTCCTCTTGGCATAAAAGATAAGTTCTTATTAAAGCATCTAGGCTCATACTGTCTAATTATATCCATCAATCATTTCAACTCTTAAATCCATCATACAAGTAATGAGTTCCGTCATGGACTTGCATACCTTAGAATACTCTTTACAAGGCTTATCTAATATTTCACTTATCAGAGCTTGATTATTGCCTATACATGGTTAACATTACTTAGAATAAGGCAGTCACAGTTAGACTCCAAGGAAAAGTTTTCATGACTCCATCCATAATTACAGTCCACAAAGTATCATTTCCTCCTCCTTAAAGCTTGGCTTTTCTTATTCCATCTAAAATCCATAAATCAGGTGAACCATATGTTCAGCCTAGGTTAAGTATCTCTTAACATTAGTACCTTCTCAAACTAAGGGTTTCCAGTTTAAATCTTACGGTTTGGTAACAGGATAATTCAAGCTTATTGTTTGTTTCTATCTCTTAGAAACGTGGTTAATCCACAAGCTCAATGGCTCCCAAAAATATGATGATTAGGTGTAATAAATAGAGGGTCTAAAATTCTTAGAGATTGTATATAAGGTTAGGAAGGTTTACGTATAGAATACTTGTTACAAGTCAAGGGGTATGTTTTCCTACTTTTAAATATAACTTCCACTCACTTTTAGTGTATGCATTAATCCAAACTCTTAATATAATTTATACTACCTCCATTGTAAGTGTCAAGGAGAGTTTTTCGTTACCATATTTATATTAAAAAAAATTTATATTACATAGGGTTTTACCTTATTTGATTTATTGCGATCTTTATTCGCGTTTATAACTTGAGCTGTCATAAAAGACATATGCTCGTATAGAACCATCAGGATAGTGTAGGACGATAGCCTCAAAATAGGGTAGGTATATTTAATGTTACTTAGCCCTCTGTAATGTATCAATACCCTTCAATGTTTTAGGTTTACAACCTCCAAATTATATGTTTATGTGTAGCATTTGTATTGCTAATTAGATAGTTCTCTTGACTTCAGAAAATATATATTCACAATTTGTTCTCTCCCCTTTATTAATTAGGGGTCCAGCGTTGTCACTATATTGATACTAGATGAGACCCTTGGTATTTGCTCAGGTATTTATAACCCGTGCTTATCCATGATGGATGTTTAGCTAGATATTATTTTTTTGGAGATTATGTTTCTCTATTGTTATATTTCAAGGTTTCGTACCATCTTCCCTCATAGTTAATAAGGGATTGTAAGGTTTTCCAGTATCGCACTGAGTAGTGAGCTCGGTGCCTGGGTATCCCATAAAATCTCAGTGTTTGATCTTTATACGTAGGTCTTCCTCAAACCTTTTTGACAATTCTTATAGTCTTACATATTTTATTTTAATTAATGTATTCCTTTTCATGACATCTGCTCGTTATTTAGGCAGGTCATAATTTGTAGTTACTGTAAGTTTGGACAGTTGACAATGCCCTTTGGCAGTCCATGTAAAACTAACTTGTTATTCATCATTGTACTTTCTCTCCCTTTTCATGGAATATAAAATCCTCAAAGACCAATCCCCAAAGTTCTACATTCCATTATAATAGTTATTTGTTTACCATAGTTAAGTGTTTCTTAAGTAGGATCATACCATGTCCAGTACTTGGCATTATGCCTCTAAGTATTCCCAACCTTCGCTCATAGGCTCAGGTGACCTCAATCTCATAGGTAAGGGAAAAATAAATATCGAAGTATCCTAGAGGTGAGAGTTACCCAAGTTAGGTCTCTCTAAATTTGATACTTACTATCACCTATAAGTCTCATTGACTGATAATTATAAGCACATATTTATGCATCATGCATTAGGTTTAAGTTCTAGGCTTACCGGTTTCGCGCTGAGCGCTCGCCTCAGCGCCTGAAGTTCCCACTGTGTACAGGGTAATTCTTCATGGAATTATCTCCTTTCCTTTCCGACTCCCGGATGAGGATGGCTGTCCTCCCGGTCTTCTAGTATAAGTATTGTCCTGCGGTGCATGGCCTCCTCTTGGTCCGCCCGCTTCATTAGCTATTGTCCTCTGTGAACCTCTAGCTCCCTTGAATACTCGGCTCCCTGGATTGGAAAAACATTCATACTCCCTGTGACCTTCCTTTGTGCAATAACGGCACTCCACCTTTCTTCCTGTGCAATCTACGCCAGGGTGATTCTTTCCACAGCGTTTACAGTAATAGCGTCGTCGGGTTGGCTTATTGCCTCTAGGTGGTGCTGTTCTTAGTGGTTGAGCATCAATAGCTGGGCCGGTCAGACGAGGGATCTGCTCCTTCGTCTTCTGACCATGGAAATCCTTCCGCCCCTTCTTCTTTTCAAAGAATTTCTTCTGCTTCTTGCAGTAACCGCCCGAGGTTGCTCCATCATCATCTCCTTCAGCACTTTTCCTTTTCTTTCTTCCTGCGTCGGAGTAGTCGACTCCTGGTATATTGTCCAATAAACTGGTGATCCGCGCGTAGTACTGGTCAACTGTTTGACTCCCTTGGATTAAGGTCTTGATCTCCTGCCTTTTTCTCTGCTTTATGTGTTCGGGGTAGAATTTCTCCCGCAACACTTCTACAAACGCTGTCCATCCAAATTCCGGTGTAACTCTACGGTGGCCCTCAATAGTCCGCCACCAAATGTCAGCTGCGTCCTTCAGGTTGTATGCAGCGATGTCGACCTGCTGGTCTTCTGGAACACCGACAGTCTTGAACGCCTTTTGGTGCTCTGCAATGAACTTCTCCAGTGCGACGGGGTCCGGTTCTCCTGAATAAGTTGGTACTCTCGCGTCTGCAATGCTCTTCAACCAGTTGGTTTCTCCGGGCCGCGGCGGGTGGGGTATGGCTCCCATAAATTGTACTCCTAGTTCCGGCGCGAAAGTTGCCATGGCTGCTGTTAGGTCTTGTACTGTTGGAACATCCGCCGGTGTCTCGCCACTGCGTTCACTGCCGTCTCCACGTGGTCTTCCGCTTGTCGACATCTAAGATAGTATATTATTATTTCTACTCGGTTGCTACACCGTATCACATACACAATCAAAAACATGTAGGTAAGCTAACTACTAGCAATAAAATATCCCTAGGGTTTTCTTTTTCTAGGTCACGAATCCTCACGGACGTTTCCCGTAACCCAATATTCCTATGCTCATTGTCCTAGACTCAGTATCTTTCATCAGAGCGGTACTCCGCTCTGATACCACTTTTTGTAACACCCCTGATCCTAAACCTGTAATGACGTCATAACTCGTTGCATAATAAATAGCAAATCGCAGCGGAAAAACAAAACTATCTACCTTGGTGTTACACGCCGTTACTCACCCTTGTGAGTAACAAGGCATCCATCCAACAACCTTAACACTACACGCTGTGATGAACAGATACTGAGTACTCCTAATTATTACAAACCAAATCCAACTAAATGAGCAACTGACTGAATACAACAATCTTCTTAATACAATACAAAGTAAAACCAACGGTGTTTGCTGCAACACAACAGCTACCCCGTGTCCCGCGCTCCGGCTTGAGTCTCCTTGAATAACCTGGAATGTTTGGCCCATTGAAGGGCTCACAATCGAAATGCTGGTATGCTAAATGTGATCTTAAGTCATCTAGATTCCTTTAGTCGTTTTAGCCATCTTGATATTAGATTCATTACAAAATAATCCGGTTTACAAGAATAACAGAATACTGTAAACACTGAGCAATATAACAATTCACCTGCAACATTCAGAGCACAATAATACACGTCAAACAATAATCAACACCAAAACCCAAATAAGGGGCACGTATTTAAACAACTGTTCTTGTTAGTAGGTCACATGACCCTTATCCTTTTAAACCATCAACTTAACCTTTCCAATTAATTTTACCTTAGGCGTCCTGTCAAGACAACCCTTAATAACCTGTGAAAATGGACAGTGTGTCCCACTGGGTTCCAAAGGAACCGTTACCAGCTGACCTTATGGCCCTGGGTAAATATATACATTGACCGATCCGGTCGAAACTGTGCACCAACGACAGTGCATTCCGCCATCCCCGAATGTGGCTGATGGATTTCGAGTGACTCCATTATAGTCTCTCGTAGTGATCACAATGCGCAACCAGAAAGTCGAAACGATCTGGATTCCTCTCTTTATAAGTTAGCCCTTCTTGTCAGTGACATAATAACCAATATTTGAATTAGGACCTTAACAGTTGACCATCAGTTAGGTTCAATAATACCTTTAGGTCAGTTAGTCTTATTCCAGTTCAACTGTATAGACTTCCAGACATAAAACATTCGCGTATAAAATACAACGCAACAGTTTAAACAATACAGTAAACTATATCAATCACATAAAATCATAGATATCTCTCTTGATAATTAAACATATAATGTCTGGACCTTAGGATAACCCTTAGGACATTCAGACCACACAATTAACATACCGTTCACCAAGTAACTGCTAGCTTGACAAAATCCTGTTCAGTAGTCCCTCCCCGTACGCTGTTATTTAAACACGCAATACCGGGTAATATTAATATAACTAATCATTAAATACTATGGTACTGTCACTGTAATGTTTATACTCGTTGTATAATAACTTCGTATGTTATTTATTTTCCCCTGTTATTTTAACAGTGGTTCTAGATAACCTACCAGTTCATTATTTTATGTGAAGCTCACATGTGATAATGAATTATCATTTATACGGTATATCTTTTCCTCATTAATTATATACTCATAATTATTTCCACTTATCATTTATATCATATCATTTAGTTATTTATGTTATAACCACCTTTATTTCATAAACTTTATATATATCCATAATATATCATATTACATTATATTACCTAGTTTAACTTCCTTTCCTTACTAAATTACAATACCAACCTTATTAATTCGGTATCCATCTATTATACCCAATAACTTAATAAATTATTAAATAACCACATATAGTTATCGGTAATTATAATTTGAACCCATTAACTTTTACAATTTACCAAACAACCATATACTATTATAATTTACTAAATACCCATATTAATTTTCGGAAATTGTAAATCAATACATTAACTTTTATAAATTAACATATGACCTCAATTATTTTCGGTCTTGACATATACCTTTCCTTTATTTACAACTTAATCCCAAAACTTTATATAAGTTACATGTTAACTTAAACTATAGTTTTAATATTTAATTTCTTTAAATAACCAAAACAATCCACAACTTTCTTCAATTTATATTTCCGCCCCATAAATTCTATTTTTCATATACACTTCCATAAATTACATATTCACCCTAAAACTTAGTATTTTATGTCATAAATCATTTTAACCCAAAGTTTTTGGTCAACACTTTGACCAAGACTTAATTTCACAATTAATACTTAAACTCTTATTTAAATTCACCAAAATTCATAATATTAATTCCTACCTTATATTATATCATAAATATACCAAATTAATCCTTAAGCTCTCGGTTTTTATACTTAGCACACCAATCTTTTTAAAATTTACATTTGGGCCAAATAACTTTATAAACTAGCCATTTAAATACTTGTAGCTATTTTTAATGTTCTCGAAATTTATAATATAAGTTAATACACTTATATATTTCGAAAATCACTAAATAATACATTTCATTCTCGGCTTAAATATCCTTTTACCATATAGTTTTAAAACTTGATTTAAACCTTATGATAAATACTTATAATTGTATATAAGCCATATAACACTTCTAAAAATTATGCTAATGACTTAGAGTGTTTATAAACTCAAAATAGGACATTTAATCCTCAAATATTTCGGTTTGGATATATATGCATCCTAATTAATTTTTGTGACACATATTTATACCTTAAGGTAATAATCTTACCTTATATGTTATAAATTATTTTCTTGACATCATACCCCTCATATTTTCGGCCTTAATTATTTAGGGGTTATACATAATAATTTTTATACCAAAGTTTGAAGCTTAAATCAAGCTTAAACTTAATAAACCTTAATTATATAAACTTACCCTTTAAATCAAGACAATTCTTGTACTTGATTTTTCCTTGAATTCCAAGCTCTCCAAATGCTATGTTTATGTAGAGAATTCGGCCACCTTATATATATTTAGGAGATCCTTTTGTTAGACTTCCAACAAAAATTATAAATAAGACTTGGAGTAATTTTTACAAGAGTTTACCTTAGGAATTTATCAAGGTATTTTTGATACACCTTATGATGATTGTAGATCCAAGTTTCCTTCATGAAATAATGAAGAGAATATAGATTTAGAAGCTCTAGAATTCGGCACTAATTATAGGCACCATTTGGAGGAAGATAAGGATCACCATATCTTACCGAAATTTCCAGATTGCGCACTCTCTGCGGTTTTTGTCACTAAGAACTGAAATTACAACGAAAACTAATGATCCTTATATGGTTGGAAAGTTAATTCAAAGAGGAACAACTTTGGTGTTGAGAAGATTTTGAGAAAACTTACGGAAAATTCAGAATAGCTCCCGAGCTGAGACCTATTGGACAGATTCTCTGATGTGAACCACTTCCCCTTCTTTTGTTCACCCAGAACGGAATACACCATGAAAATTAATGATCTTTATATGTATGGAAAGCTAATTCGAAGAGGAACAAGTTTGATGTTGGAAATATTTCGAGATAACTTACTGAAAATTACAGAATCTCTCCCGAAGTCAGACCTCTTGAACAGATCTGCTATTTGATTCTTGCGTTGTAGAATCAGCTAGGAATGTTGACATAAAATGGAGTTAGAACTTAAGCCTCCATTGTTGGAGCTTGAAGCTAGGAGAGAAGAGGAATAAAAGAGAGGATTGGAGATACTTACACAATTGGCCAAGGGTTGGGCAAAGAAGAATGAAGCCTACGTGAGTCATTATAAGAAAGGAATGAAAGAAATTGAATTGGAATAATATATTTACTTAAGGTATTATTCTATGTCTTTCTTTTGTATAATTGCTTTCATTATTTGGCTACTAAAGTCTCTCCACTCAGACTAGCATACGATTGATTGAAAGGAAATTAATGAAGCTTGATTGAAAATTGTAACTAGAAGACAATACAAGTTAGGTAGGTGTATTTTCTTTTGATTTTTCTTAACTAGAATAACATGTCAACTTGGTCTTGTCTTCTCCTTGTCTTCTCACGTGGATGTACTGATTTGAGCACTAGATTTCTTTGTCAATTGAATTATACAAACATGCTAGGTTGTTAGGTCTTTTACTTTGAATTTTATAAGACAATCATAGTCTTCTTTTGCATGTTGAAATCGGCACCACTAGTAATAATAAGGCCATTTGATTTTGTCTATATTTGACCATGACATATTCTTAGTTAGGTAGTGTATTATCTTTGATTAATTGACAGCAATAATTCCTTTCTTCTTCTGTATAGAAATCGACAGCAATAAGTTAGTCACATGGGTATTTTGTTTGATTCTTATGCAACTTGTAAAGATAGATTCTAGCTAGCTATTTTTAATTGCTTGCTTTTCATTTCTTTTGCTTATACTAATTCTTTCTTTGTTGTCTTCTTGCAGGCTATACGATTGTGAAGGCTTCTCCTTACTGTAATTGATGGCTATATATCATATAATTCATGCTAGGATGACCCACCATCCATAAGACAATGTTTTTTGTCAAAAAACTAATCAAATACTACTTATATTAACGTGTGACATAGGGGTCAATTGGGATTTATTTTTCATTTGATTTTTGTTACACTATATTGTACTAAGACCATACTAATATGTGTAATAGGTCCCAGCATTTAATTGGTACATTTATACTATGGTAAAAGATGAAACTTTTAAGGTAAAAATGGTGATTTTAGGTACCTTTTTGTCCTAAAATTCGTCCCCACTTGTACTATGAGTTTAGTACTGGAACTAATTGATTTAGATGGTCATTTTATCCACTTTTAATTTTATCAACTCGTGGCTCCACAAAAACTTCAAGGCAATTGCGTAAAACGCATTTTCGTGACACCCGAAGGTGCGTTTTTGTGCTTTAAGAATTTTTCTAGGAATTAATTAGTCGCTATGAGTTCCAAGTGTTTATTGACATTGTTTATAGTCAATAATAATATTTTAAGGTGTTAACTTGAATTATATGGGGTTATACTAACTCAGAACACAATTCCCGGGCTAACTGGGTAAAAAGGAGCGTTAAGAAATTCGTCCGAGTATTTTGTCTTTAACTGAGAATTTATCTTGAGAACTTTATCTTAAATGTTCATTAAGGTACTATTATGCCTTTATAATGAGGTGTTATGCTTTATTTTATTTTATAAGGTATTTCTGGGACTTTCGGGCCTTAAGGGGCCTTTAAGGGAATTCCCGAGCATATTGTATTCTCATTCAATTGTTTTTTGGAGTCCTGCGTTCCAATGGTCATTTAATGATCCTTGATTATCTTCATATGAAATTTATAGCTTATATAGCTTGTTTACTTATGGCCGGGCTTCAACGCACGTTTTTGACCTTAAGGAGTTTATGTGCGTTTTTAACGCCCAAGTGTTTATATACTTTCTTAGGGTTCATAATCCCCCAAATAATATTTATAACTCCTCAAATAATATTTATTTACTTATATTTAATTATTTAAATGTTAGGGGTATTTCAGCTATTGCGTTTGTTTATGCATAAAAAAGTGTGGAGTATCTAAATACACACAAAGGTCATGCCTAGTTTTTTCCAGAATTTAATCTTATCCTAATTTCATCGGATAAGTGTTACTACGTGCAAGAGCATCTGCCTACTTGTCTCTCTTCTATCTTGTGTTGTCTGCGCTAGCTGACCATCAGTACTCACCAGGTTGGTATTTAAAACGTTTCAATTTATGCTCATTTTTCTATTAAACTATGGAAAATCAACTCAAACATAGAATTATCTGTCTGAGATTTACCTAATAGAGGTATGTCTTAGATAGTCCCTGTTGGGACTGTCCAATGACCTTTGATCTCACCATCTAGGTTGTGAATGAGTTAATAGTATACCGTAATTCACTGATAATTTCGGCAGCATTACCCTAGTGTTCTTCTAGTGTACATATATATATATGAATTAAATCAATTCACATATATATATATATGAATTAAATCAATTCACACACACATATATATATATATATATCTACACTAGGAGAACTGTAGGGTAATGCTGCCAAAATTATCAGTGAATTACTGTATATTATTAACTTGTTCCTAGGTGAGATCGAATGCGATTGGATAGGTTTAGGTTATAAATTTGTAAATAAAAAAAGAGGAGATCAGTGGAACGAGTTCACGACATCTGGTGTGTGTTGAAAAAGGAGATGGAGCGCTGAGTGATGTACAGTGACAGATTGGACATCCAGTACCTACAAGGGGTCGATAAGTTTTGCAAGGTCCTTGTTGACAATCTTAAACCAATGGATAAGGGATATATTTGATGTCCTTGTATTGATTACAACAATGACTTCAAATACCGAGGTGTGGACAAGATTAAGGATCATCTGATTCGCAGAGGGTTTACAGAAGATTATGAAGCCATAACACTATTGCATGGTCAACATTTAGTACAAGTGTTTGAATGTGCTAATAACGTCGTTTCAGAACAATCAAAAATGGATGTTTCACACAATTGTGGGGATACTCAAGATGATTCACTAGTTAGTGATTCAAATGAGGAGGACTAGGCCTGTCAAACGGGTAATCCGTTCGGGTTTTGGGTCATATCTTTTCGGTTCAATATCCGTTCGGGTCATTAAACTTTTGGGTCATTTCAGGTTCGGGTTGTAATAGTGTCAGATAGAATCGGGTTTCGGTTATTTCGGGTCATAGTTAATATTTTTTGAAAAATTATAATATAAATATATACCTAATTTCTATAAGAATCTACAACTTATAGATTACAGAACTTTCAATACAATGCCTATTCTGAATTTCATTCGGATATACTAAGTTTGAACCAAGTTTTTTTATCATATTTATTTGGGTCATTCATGTTTGGGACAACTTATGGTCACTATTATTTCTTGTTATTCGAGTTTGGCTAATTTTTAATTATTATTATTATTTCGGGTCATTTCAGGTTTGGGTCGGTTTCAGGTTATAAATTTTTCGGTCATTTCGGGTTCGGGTCATTTCGGGTTTTACCCAATCGGGTTTCGGGTTTATTATATTTAAACATTTTCGGGTTTCGTTCGGGTTTCGGGTTCAGATAAAATGGACGAGTTTTCGGGTTGGGTCAAATTTTGACAGCTCTAAGGAAGACCTTAATGCAATGATGGAAGATGTTGAACAACATTTTTCCAACAAACCCAAAGCGTTCGAAAATCTCATGCAGTCATCCAAAGAACCGTTGTACAGTGGATGTGATACACAGAAGCTAAACAAATTGAGCGTTGTCCTAAAACTATTCAATTTGAAGGCGAGATATGAATTGAGCGATATTAGTTTTACAGCTCTGTTACAACTGCTGAAGGATATACTACCAGAGGACAATGTTATACCCACAACAACGTATGAAGCAAAGAAGTTAAAGTGTCCAATGGGTATGTAATACAAAAAAATACATGCTTGTCCAAATGGGTGTATGTTGTACTGGAAGAAGAATGAGTTGGATGACCGTTGCTCTAAATGTGGAGAATCACGTTATGTAAAAAAGGTTGAGACAAACCACATAAGCACTAAAGTGGGTTCTCCTGTGAAGGTGTTGTGGTATCGGCCGATAATTCCCCGATTCAAACGTTTGTTTGCAGTTCAAAAAGATGCTGAGAACCTCCGATGGAATGCTACACATAGAAAGGACGATGGTAAATTGAGACTTCCAGCCGCTTCACCACAATGGAGAAACATTGACAGAATATACCCTCAGTTCGGTACAGACCCAAGGAACTTAAGACTTGGTTTATGCACCGATGGGATGAAGCCTTATGGCACTTTGAGCAGCATACACAGTATTTGGCCTGTTTTATTAACAATATACAATCTTCCGCCATGGTTGTGTATGAAGCCCAGACATATCCTTCTCTCTCTATTGATATCGGGTCCAAAACAACCAGGAAACAAAATTGATGTGTTTTTGCAACCACTTATTGACGATTTACAACTGTTATGGAATGAAGGTGCAACAGTATATGATTCATACGGTATGGAAAACTTCACGCTCCGGGCTATGTTGTTTTGTACAATCAATGATTTCCCTGCATACGGCAACCTCTCAGGATACACAATTAAAGGAGCACTAGCGTGCCCTATATGTGGAGATCAAACTTGCAGCATACAGTTGAAACACAGTGGCGAAAATGTGTACATGGGCCACCGGAAATTTCTCTCAAAAGGTCACAAATACCATAAGATGATGAAAGAGTTTAATGGAAAAAACGATCATGCAGTCGCACGACCACCACTATCTGCTGTTGAGACTAATAATCAATTAAAGAATGTTGTGAACAACTTCAGTCTACCAACTAAAGCCACTGAAAAGAGCATCTGGAAGAAAAAAATTAATATTTTGGGAACTAGAATATTGGCAACATTTAGAGGTGAGACATTGCATTGATGCTATGCACGTGGAGAAAAACATTGGTGAAAGTGTTAGTGCGACACTGCTAAACGTGAAAGGTAAGACAAAAGACCATTTAAAGGGTAGAAAATATCTGGTTGAATTGGGTATACGAGAAGAACTCGCGCCACAACAAAGAAGGAAACGGACATTCTTGCCTCCCGCTTGTCACACATTATCCAAAGAAGAGAAAAAAAGTTTTTGTAGTTCTCTTCGTCATATTAAAGTGCCATCTGGTTACTCATCAAACATATCAAGTTTAGTATCAATGTCTGATCTTAAATTGATAGGGATGAAGTCTCACGACTATCATGTGCTGATGCAACACTTACTTCCGGTTGCAATCCGTGGGTTCCTTCCAACTAATGTCAGAAAAACTATTATAAATTTATGCGTTTTCTTCAAAGGGATTTCATGTAAAGTGCTTGATGTGGAGACGCTGGATAAACTACAAAATGACCTTGTGATCACCAAGTGTCAGTTGGAGATGTATTTTCCTCCTTCGTTTTTTGATATTATGATGCATCTACTTGTTCATCTTGTTAGAGAGATCAAACATTATGGCCTGTTTTACCTTCGATACATGTATCCGTTTGAGAGATATATGGGTATACTGAAAAAGAAAATGAAAAACCGTCGGCGTCCAGAGGGAAGCATAATTGAAGGGACAGTAAAAGAGGAGGTGGTTGACTTCTGCACTCACTACTTACAAGGTGTTGATGTTATTGGATTACCAAAAGCAAGACACGATGGCAGGCTTAAAGGTGTTGGTACCTGTGGAAAAAAATTATGCAGAGTTGATATTGATACATTGAACAAGGCACATCTGGTTGTGTTGAATCACTCTGAAAGTGTCGAACCGTATTTTGAAGCACACCTAGCCTACCTCAAAACAAAACACCCAACGATGAGTACTGCCAAATTGAAAAAAGAGTAGAATGCGACATTTGTTAAGTGGTTCAAAGAGAAGGTGTTGTATGGAGATTCAAGGAATGTGAATGAAATGATCCAGTTGTTGGCACTCGGTCCAAATCTCGATGTGTTGTCTTATGAAAGATATGATGTAAATGGATTTTCTTTTTACACTGAACGTCAAGATCGTAAATCGACAAACCAGAATAGTGGTGTGCATCTCATCGCTTCACAAGATATTTTCACAGGAACAAGTCGTAATACATTGAATAAAGAATATTATGGTGTTGTTGAAGATATTTGGGTCTTGAATTACACTAGTTATGAAACTTATGTATTTTGTTGCAAATGGGTGGACAACAAACAGGGATATCGTGAGGAGGATCATGGTATGAAGCTAGTTGACTTAATGGCAGCGGCTCCTACTGATGAACCCTTTATTGTTGCGTCAAAGGCAAAACAAGCATTCTACTGTCGTGATCAGTGTAATCCCAGATGGTCTATTGTGATGCAGAGTAAAAGATCGATAGTTGGGATTCATGATGTTGTTGATGAGGATGAATATGATTGTGAAGATGAAATAGATGCACATATTCGGTTGCCGATGGAGGTGGACAATATAACTAATTTTTAATGTCGAAGGTTCGACCACAATGAAGGATTGTGGATTGAACGATGAAATGTTATTATGTAAGTCTGGTTAGTAATATTATATATATATATAACAAATTTCATTTTGTCATACTTCAACATTTGATTAAGTAGATATTTCTATTAACCTTGTTGTTATTGATTATTTTTCAGATTATGGATCCAGACGATAGAGTTGAGGAGGATGTACTGTTGGGGTTGGATGATATTGATGATGACGTCCCTGTTGAAGAACCACCAGCTACATCTAGTTCGCAAAACCCCCGGAAGGGACGTGGACCGACCCGTGGTTTGAAGGTGGAGAAGGATTCTCCTATTGATTTGGTCTGGGACAAGTACCTTAGACATTTTGGTGGGTCGAAGCAGCAGTTTGCTTCTTACTTGGGATTGATGGTAAAACCCCACTGCTCTATTAATAAGGATTGGAAGGAGCAAGAAAAGGCGAACAAAGAAATCATGTGGCAGATGGTGCATAAGCGGTACAAAGTCGCGGATGATCTTCGGACTAGAATTATGTCACTTCTAGTGACATCTCTTAGGCAGTTCAAGCACCGGTTGGTGGATGGTTGGATTAACAAACCGGGCTCCAAACCGTCACCGTCGTGGGTGGTATATGATGGTATGATCACGGAGGAGGACTGGAAGATATTCTACGACCGTCACCAGACTGAAGAGTTTAAGGTATTTTTACAATTCTTTATTCTTAATTATTTAAGGAACAAATTTTATGAATATTTTTTATTTTTATAAATAACTTACAAATGTACAAATTTTGTAACAGATACGTCAAGAACAAGCGCGACGTAACCGGGCGAAGAATATATATCAGCACTACATGGGACGAGCTGGGTATACGGGGCGCTTGAAGAAGTGGAAGAGCGAGGGCTTGCTGATGAAAGTTAATGAAGACACTCAATCAGTTGTTGAGAATGTTGATGATGCATGTAGGATGCCGACATAAATGTTAGGTCGGATGAAAAAAAATGACGAGGGAGTGTATGTGTTCCCGCAAAGTGAGACTGCTGAGTTGGCTTCCAAGATTGTAAGTATTTATTTTTAAAAGTTGTTGTTTAGTAATTAGTAATTTCATTTCTAATATAATTTCATAATTTAAAATAGTCTGGATCTACTGAGCGATGGGAGATGGTTCCGACCCCTTCGAGTCAGGATGATCCACTGAACTAGGCCATTGGGAAAACAGATCATCCAAGGCGGGAGCGGGGGCTAGGAGGGGAAGTTCACCAAAGAGACGTATTTCATTCGTCTCGATTAAGACCACAGGCTGAAATCATAGAGAACATGGTGGAGACTCCGGAGAAGGAGGTAGTAGATGAGATGGAACGACGTTTAGTTACGGAGCGTCGAGTCTACGAGGACCGCCTGCGAAGACTTGAGGCTTTAGTATTGGGCCAGGGGTCTACTCCTACACCGACACCTGCTCCTACACTGATGCCAGATCCTAAACCGACACCTGCTCCTTCGCAGACCACTAGTCATCCTGCACCCTCTTCTTCTACAAGCGACACATTCCCCTATGAAAACCTTCAGTTTTGTTTTTTTCCCTCCTTAGTTATTTTAACGTTGCTTGAAAACAAATTTTATTAGCTAGCTTACTGTTGTGAGTTGATGTAGGTGTCTAAATCATGCCATCTATTTCAAGTGTTGGATGGCGAGACTGTGCAAGTTGCATACGGTCGGGTTTTGCAGACCGGACCGAACACTTTAGTACATTTCAAGCGCATCCCACCTCTTCATGCTCGTGTGTCGGTAGACGACATTGTGAATGGCCATGAGGAATCTCCGATTCCATTGGAGTGGAATGAGTGGAGCAAATTAATTGACGCAAAATCTTCAGTTGTTCCATGGCCATATTCTCTCATTGATGTCAGTGGCGTGGTAAACTATTTACATGCTTCAATGTTTATTTTTAACTTGATTGTTGACTTGTATGTTATTATTTAAATTTTATATACTATTAGATTGATAAGGAAAGGTCGGTTAAGAATAGGAGAGAGGATAAGGGGAAGGAAGTGGTGAAATCAACTGAGGAGAGTCAGAGTACTGTGAGAAAGGAAGTGGTGAAACCTTTCGATCTGACTCCTAGGAGATCCCCCATTCTGGCACCCATGTTTCTGAAGAAGTTGACAAACAGACAAAAAATGTAGTATGACTTTCTCATGTCGAAGGAGCAGAGTGTCACCAACTTCAACATGAGAATGCCTATGCATATTTTCCACACCACCGAGCCCATGGATCTGATGATTACCGTAAGCGATGTTAAGGAATTTTTTATGGGAGACCTCTTAACATTGTTGTGATTGAGGCCTATTGTGTGTAAGTGTCTTTTGAATTATTAAATTATCTTTCATTTTTTTAATCTATTCAACATATCATTTTAAAAAATATTGTTTAGGTGTTTGACTGCTAGACTGCAAGCAACAACAGTTTAGCTGCCATCACTTTCTTGTGTCCGCAATTGATGTCAGCAAATTAGGCCGCATTGGATGGTGGGCAATGTACACAGCACATAAGGTGTGGATTTTGTGCTACGGTGCGAAGACGAAGCAGATATTTGGTAATCCCATATCATCAAATGTAGGAACACAATAACTGGATTTTTTGCTTCCTAATTACATTTATGTGATTTATGGAAATTAAATATATGTTGTACAACACATTCTTTGTTTTACCTGTGGTAGCAATCATTGGATGTTGATGGTGTTGTGTATCAACACCTCATGCTTGTTGATACTAGACCCGTTAGGCGCTGATGAGCATCGAGAGATCACTATAGAGAAATTGTTGAAGGAGTGAGTCTTTAAAATTTTCATGCATTTGCATTTGTTTTAAGCTTGTCGTGGATTATTGACATCTAATAAATGGCTTCATTTTATGCTATATTTATGCAGTGGTCATAAGATTGGTTTAAGTGACATGGGTAAACCATTCTCCTTCATGAACTTCACTTACATATCTGTAAGTAATCATTTTAAGCATGTTTGTACTTTAAACGTTTAAATTTTCTTGATCTTTATAAAAGTTGGAAATCCATGGATGGTGTGATGACAGTGTCCTAAACAGCCTGATTCAAGGAGCTGTGGCTATTATGTGATGTGGTACATGTATGAGATTGTTAAAATATTGACACGCTTGATGATGATGACAAGGTAACCAATACCAATCGAAGATGTAGTTAAAGTTATTTGCATTAATAAAATTGTGTGTGCTAATGATGATCAGTTTCTTTTTATGGACAGATCGATTCATTTTTCACAAAAGCACAGGCCACGTATGCCAAAGCGGACCTGGACTTTGTAAGAGATCATTTATCGTAATTTTGGTGTAAAAATTACTTAAGCATTTCTTAGATCTTCTCCTAGTGTAGTTAGACTTACATTTTGTTTGTGCTGAAGCAACGTAGACTTTAAAAGTTTGTAAAGTTACTCTCTCTTATTTTTGATGAAAGTCTGAATGGGTTTGGTTGCAATTCATTTTGATGTTGCAATCCGAACTAGCAACTTGTTTTGCTAGTTGTGCATATAGTGTGGTTGGTTGCCAAAGCGCAATACCAGTTGGATGCCCTGTACAGGTTGTATATGTGATTATATTGGGTTGTGTTTGAAAACACATGGTAGGCTAAGAAAACAAAAAAACTATTTTTTTTAAAAAAAAACCACGGTTCATTGAAAAACCGTGGTTTAAAATTTTATGGCGCGAGACTATAAACCACGGTTTACTAAATAACCGTCATTTTTTAACTACTTTATACCACGGTTTTATTTGAAACTGTCGTATAAGTGTCACTATATACCACGGTTCGAACTCGGAACCGTCGTATAAAGCCAATGAATACCGCGGGAGAAACGGTCTTAAACGATGGTTTCCTCAAACCGTGTTTTTTTTTCACTTACTTCAAACGACGGTTCAACCGTCGTTTATAGCCGTTTCTTAATATACGACGCGAGCATATACCACGGTTTATAAGTTTTAAGCAAAATAATAGTGGTATTAAACCTTTTATGCACTAGTGAAGTTGGGCTATTTTCCTTTTCGATGCTTCAATAGACATAACCCATCCTTGATAAAGAGGGTGAATTTTAGGGGCCTCAGTCACGTGTACCTCCCCAACCTCTTCTTCAACACCTTCTTTAACAAAGATAGCCTTGAATTGCTCTTTCGGGTTGGGCATTGGTTGACTAGGAAAGGTGCCGGGAGGCCTTAGAGAAAGCTGTTGAGAAATTCGCTCAAGCTGTCCCTCAACTCTCTTGTTGGTGGCCTCTTGACTAGCCTTGAATGAGTCAAACTCTGCTATCTTAGTGTGGACTCCGGAGACAAGACTCTTCATCATGTCTCTCAACTCCGTATTTGGATCTACAGGGGTAGAAGGGGGTTGTTGTTGTTGTTGAAAGCCCGGAGGTGGCCCTTGTGACCGGTACCCCATAGGATGGATGAAAGCATTGCTTGGTCCCCCTTGGGTTTGGTCATTGGTCCTCCATGAGAAGTTTGGATGGTTCTTCCAAGGGGCATTTTGTTGGTTGTAGTTAAATCCGGGGCGGTTGCCTACAAAGTTCACGTCCTCATGTGGATCGGTGTAAGCTTTGCCTTCATAAAAGTGGGTCTCGTGAGGACCCGCACAAATCGCACACCCCTCTTGAAGTAAAGCTGAAACAGAAGGAGATGATGATGAAGAAGAAGCTATAGACTTGGTTGTTTCTTTTTAAGCTATAGCTAGCTTCTCCACCATCTTGGTGAGTGAAGATAGTTGAGCGAAGAGATGGTCGGTGGGCTCAACATGGAAAAGACCCGCTGCTCGTGGTGTTCTTCCCTTTGGTTTAGACCATTGCCTTGTGTTACTAGTCATCATCTCTAGGAGTTCCATCCCCTCTCGAGGTGACTTAGTCATGAAGCTCCCTCCAGCCGAGGAGTTCACAAGGAGTCTATTCGCATCATCAAGACCGTTGAAAAATGATAGACATAAGGATTGGTCATCCAAGCCGTGGTGGGAGCAATTCATCAACATGTCTTTGAATCGGTCCCATGCATCGTATAACGTCTCCCCCGGTTCTTGGCAAAAAGTATTGATCTCTCCAATCAATTGCCTAGTTCTACTTGTGGGGTAGTACTTAGCAAGAAATTTTTGACCCATTTGTGCCTAAGTGTGGATTGACCTTGAAGGCAAACTTCTATACCATTTTGATGCAGCGTCTGATAGTGAGTGAGGGTAGAGCTGCAAGCGGATTCTCTCATTGATTCTACCAGCCTTACCGAAAGAGTTACAGAAGTCGAGGAAGAGACTTAGGTGATTAGGAGCTTCATTGGGATTTGCTTCGCTGAATTTTCCTAAGTCTCGGACAGTAGTGATGTAGTGGGTCTTGAATACCCATTGTCCGTTCTCTTGAAGCGTCAACTCCGGAAGGACTATGGCTGAAGGTCTCCCTTCAATGTCCAGCTGGTTGTAGTCTTTGAGAGCCATTTGTTGTGGGTTCCCGTTATCTTCTATCCCCGGTTGTTCTTGATCAGCCATGAATGGATATTTTAATGTTCGGATGGCTCTCAACAATGAACGCTCAAGCTCGGGTCTCGGACTAACAAGTGGAGATCCCTTGGCTCGAGTGTTTGGCATAAGAAAATAGAAGGTACCTAAACCACACCAACACCAAATGCTCTTAAGTAGTAGAAAAGGTAAGAATATAGACAAACAACTAAACACACAAATAACAAAAAGAAAATAAACAAGATAAAAGCACTAAATACACAAAAACTAAAATACCGAAACTGGGGAAATGATAGAAACTGTCAATTCCCCCGGCAACGGCGCCATAAACTTGTTGAGCAAAATAGTAGTGAAACTATCTTGCTAACTATGGGCAGTGAACCCAATCATTGTAGTACAACAAGGTCGTATCCACAGGGACTTCGTAACTATCTAGTTAATTATAAGGTTAGTCAATGTGCATAGAAATATACAAAAGTGCATAAACTTAAATTGGGGTTTTTGAGTTTTTTGTTTGATATTGGAAAGCAAAGAAAACAACAAGACTAAACTAACTAAACTAGGATAGATGTATACCTCAGGATAGTGGGAATCTCCTAAATCACCCAAATATGCTCTTATTTCTACCTCACTAAGTTGTCTAATAGGACTAGTGTAATGACTTTCCAAATCATGGAAGAGTCAAATCTTACTTAACTACTTCAAACTCTCTAATCAAGTAGAGTTTAAATCATACTTGTTTTATTTTAGTATTATGATATATTATTTTGTTAAATTCATATGTTGAATCGTGGTGCAAGGGGAGACCACAAATGTGGTCATCGGCATGCTGGAGGCAATGCGCGTCGATGATGCTCTCGTTAGTCTACGGATGATGAGAGACGAGTACAACAACACGTACTACGGCCTCCCACGGCCACAACATGTCCCAGCAGCTGCCTCTAATGATGAAGATGCAAATGTCCCTATGGATCAGGGTGGAAGAGAAGGGCGTGGTCATCGTGCGCGTGGTCGAGGTAGAGGTAGAGGAAGAGGATGTGCATGTGGTCGAGCTGCTGAGCCAGTAGATCATCAGGAGGCGTTCGGCATCACCGGTAGCATGACCATATCTCAGGTCGTTGATCCTACACAGCAGGTCGACACCACTGGGTTTGTGTATCTTGGGAGCAGCTCCGGCTTTCACGGGGCATCATCTTCTGGTGCTGAGACGAGCATGGACTATGACATCACGACGCCGGCTGCAGACCTAGTTTTAACTTCTACTTCCACTCCCGGAACACCACTTAGAGATAGCGATTCCCGACATCATTATGATGTAGGGGATCTTAGTGGTCGTACCCTAGATCCTACTTTCACATTAGCGGTTGAGGATCCTACACCTAGTGGGCCTAGGACATATGTGCGACGTAGACGTAGATGATGTAGGTTCGTTATTAGTCACATTTTGTAAACAACTTTAGATTGTATTACTATTTTTTATGTTTTCTATCTTATAAACTATTATATTTGGTTCACATTTTGATTTCTTGTGTTTCTGTAATGTTACAATTGTGTTGAAGTGGTTCTGAGTATCGTGATTGTGTGGGAGTTCATAATATGTACAGGTTGTTTGTTATTAATTTGTGGTGTTACAGCCCTTGGAAAAATTTTCAATTGTGTGTTGTTAAATTGTGGTGTTACAACACTAGGAAAATTTTCCAAGTGTTGTGAATAGGTTAAATCGTCTCTTCAAGAGACTATTTCATATTTATTTCCATCTCTTTAAAAAAAACGACCGCGGCCCGGTCCCTGGGACGGTCGAAAGCAAAAAGGTTTGGTATATGAATCCAGAATCACTTGTTTTTTAAAAAAAGAGGTGCGCACTACATTAGACGATTTCACGAAATCGTCTTTACAAGAGACGATTTCACCGTTCCCTCCGTCCCACTAAGTCAGCGCCTGACGTGGCGTGGAGATAAGTGATATCGTCTCTTGACAAGACGATTTCTCCCGGGAGTGCTATTTCAGGAATTAATTTTGGAAGGAGGTTAATATGGTTAATATTTTTGTTAGAGGAGGTTATTTTGGATTTTTTTGTGAGATCACCACATTTTTGTTCTTTCGTTTATAACTTTCCACATTCTCTCGGTATACCCATGTTTTGAAATAATAAAGAATAAAAATCAAATGCAGATAATACATCCAACTCTTTGAGATTTGCTTCCACCAAAAAAATACCCACCATTAACACACTATTGTACAACCGGAAGTACGTGTTTCCGATGTACACATGTGTAAAATATGGTTTATATGATAGTGATGATGTGTTTTGTAGTTTTGTGTTTTCATTTTAATATTTTTAAAATCAGATTTTAAATTAAGTAAATTTATTATTTTTATAACAGTTGAGTAAAAATTTAAAGAAAATCTACAAGAAAAAAATAATCTAATATTTAAAGCTCTCTGCTATTGTTCTTAAAAAATTTAAAAACATATTTTAACTTATGTAAATCTTTTATTGCTATAATTGTTAAGTAAAAATTTAAAGAAAAGCTACAATATAAACGGGAATAATCTATTATCACTATCGCGAATCTGCACCTAAACTTATGAACAAAGATTTATGAACAATGTAAAATAAATTTTGAACAAAGGGGTTAAAATTTTTAACAACAAGTATAGATTATATGAACACAGACTCGATGTTTATAAATTGGTAAACCAATAAATATGGTATATTATATTGACACTGTTTATTATATAATTTCTAATGAACAACTAGTACAAAAAATATGAATAGTTTATAAACAATAGTTGAACATATAATCCAAAAAAATGAACAAATGGTATATTATATTGACAATCTTTTATTATAAAATTTCTTATGAAGGACTAGATCTATTTTTTGAACACTTAATAAGGAATAGTTGAACATAAAGTCCCAAAAATGGAACAAACTAATTTTATAAGTTTAAACATGAACGTAAGTTTTGAATAAATAAACAATAAGCGGTAAATTTTGAACAAGGTTTTTAAAAGTTGTACAATTAATACCAGATATCTGAACCTAAACTTAAATTTTTATAGAAAATGGATTCAGTTTTTATATAATTTTCCATACATAACTATTATAGAATTTGAACCTTAACAAAATTTAGAAACAATATGAAATAAAATTTGAACAAAAAAGTTGATCAACAAGTATAGATTATATAAACACAAACTCGATGTTTAAAAAATGGTAAACCAATAAAAATTAAGTAAATCTTTTAAACTATAACCATTAAGTACAAATTTAGAGAAAAGCTACAAGATAAACGGGAATAATCTATTATTCCTATCTCGAATTTGAACCTAACTTGAAAATTTAAAAAACGGATTCTTTATTTTATTTTATTTAATTTTCTAAGATCAACTAGTGTTGAACTTGAACTCTAACAAAATTTATGAACAATGTGAAATATATTTTGGACAAAGGCTTTAAAAAGTTACAATTATAGATTATATAAACACGAACACGATGTTTAAAAATCGGTAAACCAATAAAATTAAGTAAATCTTTTATTACTATAACCGTTAAGTAAAAATTTAGAGAAAAACTACAAAATAAAAGGGAATAATCTATTATTACTATCGCGCATATAGATGCCTACACTTGAAAATCTTTAAAATGGATTCTTTATTTTATTTAATTTAATTTTCTAAGATCAACTAGTATCGAATTTGAACTCTAACAATATTTATGAACAATGTAATATATATTTCGAACAAGGGGGTTAAAAAGTTGAACAACAAGTATAGATTATATAAACACAAACACAACGTTTCAAAATCGGTAAACCAATAAATATGGTATATTATATTGACATTGTTTTGTTATAAACAATAGTTAAACATGTGATCCAAAAAATGAACAAATGGTATATTATATTGACATTGTTTTATTATAAAATCTTTTATGAACAACTAGATTTAATTTATGAACACTTAATAATAAATAGTTGAACATATAGTTGAAAAATTTAACAAACTAATTTTATATTTTTAAACATGTATGTGAATTTTGAAAAAATGAACAATATGCACTAAATTTCGAAATGGTGTTTTTAAATTTAAAAAACTAATATTGCATATCTGAACCTAAACTTAAAAGTTTTAAAAACGGTTGTATTTTCTATATAATTTTCTATGAATAACTAGTATCAAATTTGAACCTTAACAAAATTTAGAAACAATACAAAATAAATTATTACCAAAAAAGTTGATCAACAAGTATAAATTATATGAACACAAACTTGATTTTTAAAAACGGTAAACCAATAAAAATTAAGTATATCTATTATTACCATACTTGTTAAGTAAAAATTTAGAGAAAAACTACAAGATAAACGATAATAATCTATTATTATTATCACGCATATGAACCTAAACTTGAAAATTTTATAAACGGATTTTTTATTTTATTTAATTTTCTATGAACAACTAATATCGAATTTGAACTCTAACAAAATTTATGAACAATGTGAAACAAATTTTGAACAAAGGGGTTAAAAAATGGAACAACAAGTATAGTCGGTGTTTAAAAATCAGTAAACCAATAATAAATATGGTATATTATATTGACATTATTTTATTATATAACTTCTCATGAACAACTAATATAACAAAAACATGAACAGTTTATAAACAATAGTTGAACAAATGATCCAAAAAAAATGAACAAATAATATATTATATTGACATTGTGTTATTATAAAAAAATTATGAACAACCAGATCTAATTTTTGAACACTTAATAATAAGTAATTGAACCTATGGTCCAAAAAATTAAACAAACTAATTTTATATTTTAAACATGAACGCGAGTTTTGAAAAAAATGAACAATACGCTGTAAAATTTGAAGAAGGTGTTTTAAAAGTTGAACAGTTAATACCGCGTATCTGAACCTAAACTTAAAAGTTTTTAAATGGAATCATTTTTTATATAATTTTCAATGAATAACTAGTCTCGAAGTTGAACCTTGACAAAATTTAGAAACAATATGAAATAAATTTTGAACAAAAAAGTTGATCAACAAGTATAAATATATGAACGGTAAACCAATAAAAATTAAGTATCTCTAATACTACCATAACCGTTAAGTAAAAATTTAGAAAAAACTACACGATAAACGATAATCATCTATTATTATTATTATCACGCATCTGAACCTTAACTTGAATATTTTGTAAACGGTTTCTTAATTTAATTTAATTTTCTATGAACAACTAATATCAAATTTGAACCTAACAAAATTTATGAACAATGCGAAACAAAGGGGTTAAAAAATTGAACAACAAGTAAGTCGACGTTGAAAAATCAGTAAACCAATAAATATGGTATATTATATTGACATTGTTTTATTATATAATTTCTAATGAACAACTAATATAACAAAAACATGAACAGTTTATAAACAATAGTTGAACAAATGATCCAAAAAAATGAACAAATAATATATTATATTGACATTGTGTTATTATAAAAAAATTGTGAACAACCAGATCTAGTTTTTGAACACTTAATAATAAGTAACTGAACATATGGTCCAAAAAATTAAACAAACTAATTTTATATTTTTTAACATGAACACGAGTTTTGAAAAAATGAACAATGCACAGTAAAATTTGAACAAGGTGTTTTAAAAGTTGAACAGTTAATACCGTGTATTTGAACCTAAAAAAAGTTTTAAAACAGAATCATTTTTATATAATTTTCTATGAATAACTAGTCTCGAAGTTAAATCTTGACAAAATTTAGAAACGATGTGAAATAAATTTGAACAATTTTTTTAAAAAAATGTACAACGAGTATCGCACATACCGATGATTATATAACTTATATATGGTTACGACATTGTTGAGGAGGTTCACTACTTATTCATCATTTAATTCCACCGATCTATGCATCAATGTCAATTGCAAAATTCTTCTTAGGCAATTAGTTACTGGAGTGAATTGGGCAGAACCTTAAACTTTTGATTTGAGTTTGAATTGAGCAGATTGAGAATAGAGAGAAAGAAAAAGAAAAGAATGGTGATAATTGTGATGCAAAACATGTTTGTAGATATTTAAGAAAAATCTTTTAGAAAAAAAATTGTTAAAATACTTTCTAAATTAATGGAAAAATTAAACATAATTTATTTTATATAATTTAAAAAACTTGAAAATAAATAGAATTATTTAAACGGCTTGTCTTGGCTACAGCTGGGTGTAGCCAAAGATGGCTACATCCCAGCACTCGCTCTTACGTTTTTTTTAAGCGCACCGCTTCTTTTTTTTAAACACCACTTCCTTTTTCTTTTTTTTTCTTTTTCATCATAAAAACTTTAAATGGTTGTAACTTTTAATATATAAGTCCAAAATGAAAAAGAATTATATCATTGTTCATCTAAATTCAAGCTCTTCAAAACAAGACCAATCATGGATATATTTTAACAATTTTTTTAAAAAAATTATTTTTACATGTATGGAGCACAAAACGTAACAGAAAACTTGTACCGATTGTCATACAAACCTGTACAAATGTTCACTAAAACATGTACATCCTCACGTAAAAACATGTACATCCTCAAGTAAAAACATGTACATCCTCGCATTAAAAACATATAGATAGTCATATAAACCTGTACGGATAATTAAATATGTACATCCTTAAATTAAAACCTGTACATATAAGGAAGAACACTTGTACAGACGGTCATACAAATATGTACATATGTTCATTAAAACATATACATTCTCATAATTGAACATGTACATTATCACATTTGAACATGTACATCGTCACATTAAAACATGTACATTCTCACATTAAAATATGTACATTCTCACATTAAAGTATAGAACGGTTTCCAAATAGGTTACTCTACCCCCCAAAACACCCCAAAACCCTCCCTAAGATAGCTAAAAATGTCGAAGGCAATTTTAGCGTTTGCAGTGGCCGCTACCACAAACCCTAAAAACCTGTCGAGTTAGTTGCTACAATATAAAGTAAAGAACAAATTCCAAATAGATTACCCTACCCCCAAAACACCCTAAAACCCACCCTAGGAAAGCTAAAAACGTCGAATTCACCACTTATTACTTAATGAATCATAATATCAATTTTAATGAATCATAATACAAAATTAATGAATCATATTATCATTTTAGTGTATCGTCGTCTACACGTACAAATATTTTTTAAAAAAAGTTGTCAAAATATATCCATGACTAGTCCTGATTTAAAGAGAAAAAAAGTCCAAAATAACACTCCACAACAAAAATATTACTTATATTAACCTCCAACTAAAACTAATTCCTAAAATAACACTCCGGGAGAAATCGTCTCTTCAAAAGACGATTTCACTTATTTCTGAGAAACTGAGAAATCGTCTTTTGAAAAGACGACTTTAGAAATCGTCTTTTGAAAATACGATTTCTCTCTGAGTCACACTAAACCCTCATAACGTTTCAACACTTAGAATTTTCTTAAATGTTGGGTAATAGGTGAAATCGTCTTTTCAAAAGACGATTTCAATTTCAACAATTTGTGAAATCGTCTTTTGAAGAGACGATTTCTCCCGGAAGTGTTATTTTAGGAATTAGTTTTGGTTGGAGATTAATATGAGTAATATTTTTGTTGTGGAGTGTTATTTCAGAATTTTTTTCGATTTAAAGAGCTTGAATTTAGGTGAACAATGATATAATTTTTTTTCATTTTGGACTTATATATTAAAAGTTATAACAATTTAAAGTTTATAATAAAGAAAGAAGAATAATAAAATATTAAAAAAAAGAAAAGAAAAAAAAATGAATCAATCGGCGTTGAAAGAAAAAATGAAAAAAAAAAGCCTGGTCGCACGCGCTCCTCTCCCCTTTCTCTGAGACGCGTGCTCCCCACAGTAAGATGTAGCTAAGTATTTGTCTTACCTAAAAATAAAAAGAAATGACACCTGAACACCGGAACAGGCTGTTATTGTATTTTTGAAAAAACAGGCTGGTATTGTTGACTAATTGACACCTCACCGTAAATTCCACTGCACCTCGTCGTAAAACTTGCTAGACTTCACATCCGATTTAACCTCAATTTGTATAGCACAAAGTTAGTAACTCTTCTCCTTAATTCAAGTGTCTAGAAGTAGAAAATTAAGTATTGAGAACCCAATGAGTAATTATTTTTTGATCAGATGATATGTTTTTAAAGAAAAATAATGTGAACTAGAATAAAACCACCTAAATATACTATTAAATATAACAAAAATATGTTAACCTCAATAAAACTAATATATATAGGGGGAGAGAGAAAATGCTCTCTCCACTCTCCTCCCTCCTTTCTTCCTCTTTTGTGTCTTTCTCTCATTTTCTCTATCTCTTTTGTTAGCACTTCCTGGTCTATGCTCTTGTAGATATCTTTTCTTTGTTGTTCTACTTAGTTCTGTTTTGGTTGTTCAATAAAGTTCTTAGTTTCTTCTCTTGCGGGAGAAGTTCTTCGTTTGTTGGTCTAGCTTGTTTTTTGGTGCTTTTGTGTCTAGTGAGTTTTGGGTTGGGGTTGTGTTCTGGATTTCCCACCGATTATGTTCATACATGTGCCACAGAGATTTATCCGAGCTCGGTCGAGCCGTTGGATCCCTTTCGGTTTTCCTAGCCGATTGCTGTTGCTAACAGGATGCGGATCAACAACATTTCAAAAGCCGCAGATGAAGACGGCGATGATGGTGGTGGTGCTACGGCTGCCCATGGTGGTTGCTCACTATGCTGCTAAAGCTTCTCATGCAAGTTATCTACTTTTAGGACACATGTTAGTCTTTAGATATATCTCTTGTACAAGTGTCCACTTGTATGTAATGTTATTAATATAATATATAAGGCTAGTCCTTATCTTCAAAAAAAAAACTAATATATATATTATTGTAATAATCAACTTCGCAAACTTGTTACATCACCAACTACTACCATGGTAGTAAGGGTTTTGCCGATAAGAATAACCATCGTCGACTCAACAATTATCCCTCAAAATCTGGACTAGCCTAGATGAACAAAAATAAAAGAATCAAAGCCGTAAATGGAAAACCATGAATTAAACAGATTCTATTTCCGACAACGCCGAAGATAGGAGATTCATTACAAACAAACTACATAAATATCAAGCAAAACCAGCGAGAGAGATATTTCACCTCTTCCAAGCGTAGGAAGGAAGCGAGAACTCTTAAGGAATCTTATCTCTGCTTGTCGTCCTCGTCTTTCCCTGTATCTATTCCTTTCCCTTAAGCTTCAACCTTGTCCGTGGGATAAAGTTGCAACATTTCAGAGTGGAACATCTAGAATAAGAAGAAATAGAAGCTAACCAATCCACTTAACTTAAAACACTATTAATAATCATCACCTGGAGGGTTATATGGGAAATAGCCAGGTCCATATCACATTCGACCCAACTGCCAGTTCAGCTAGTGCGTGTGGCACCTGGGGTTTCCCAGATACACTCACTTCTGCAAAAGTCGTTCATGTTCAACATACTACACAACACCATCTGGCTGCCGGAAAATATAATGCATCATATATCTTGACTGAGAGACAAATATGAATATCAAAGGCAGTGCCGTCGCCAATAATAGAATCAGATACAATCGATGGACCTTTTGAGGTGCCTGCTGTTTTACTGTCAACATCAATCAAAGCAGCCACTGCAGTTGATGTTGGAGAACAAGTGCGAGTCCCACATTGAAAAATTATAAAGCTAGTAAGTAGTTCATATAGCTTATGGGCTACTCCACCTAAAGCCAATTGGTTTTAGGATGGAACCTCATGGGTTATTGGGTCTTGCTAGTCTGTATGGGTATTTTATATAATTCCCTCCGTTGGGACTATTCCTCCCCCACAATATTTCTAACATGGTATCAGAGCCCAGGTTCAGCATTGAGTAATGCACCACTGCCTAATGGATATCCGAGTAAAAAACGGACTGTGTCACGATAAACCAAGAGAAGGGACCGGGCCAGTACCGTAGAATTGGGCTGTGTCACGGAGCAGAGACCGGGCCAGTACCAAATGGGTCCAAGCAGGGTGCAATGTGGGAGGCAACGGAGGTGAAAGACTCACACTTGAGGGGGGATGTTGGAGAACAAGTGCGAGTCCCACATTGAAAAATTATAAAGCTAGTAAGTAGTTCATATAGCTTATGGGCTACTCCACCTAATGCCAACTGGTTTTAGGATGGAACCTCATGGGTTATTGGGTCTTGCTAGTCTGTATGGGTATTTTTATATAATTCCCTCCGTTGGGACTATTCCTCCCCCACAATATTCTAACAGTTGAGGCAGCAGCTTAAGCGACCTCACCACCTGCCAATGCAGAAAGAAATGCAGCCTTTATTAGTAAAGGGCAAGTAGTCAGAAGTCGTCTGGAGGACTTGGGGTGAAATGCCTAGAAACATGGAACAAGGCAGCCATTTGTAAGCAACTGTGGTATATTGAAACAAATGCAGATACATTGTGGGTCAAATGGGTGCATGAATACTATATAAAGCATCATACTCTCTGGGATGTACATGCCCTGACAGACAGCTCTTGGTGTTGGAGAAACCTTATGAGGAGCCGACAGCTTATGGTAGAGCACTTTGGTGAAGGCAACTCAATTAACTGGCCATGTCGGAAAGGGTACTTCTCTATCAGCAAGTGCTACGAGAAGATGTTCAAGAAAGAACCATTGGTGGAGTGGGACAAAGTGATTTGGAGCAAGGGAATTTCCCTCGACACTCGTTTATCACTTGGTTAGCAGTCTACGGAAGACTTGCAACTAAGGATAGGCTGAGAAATTGGGGGATGACAGCTGATGAAAATTGTGTACTTTGTCATGATGGTAGAGAATCAGTAAAACACTTGTTTTTTTAGTGTGGGTATACTAATGAGGTTTGGAAAACAGTCTGGAACCAATATGGAGGAATTAGAAGTCCAGGAACTGGGACAGAATAGTTAGGTGGGTTAGTAGAACATGGAAAAAAACGGTTGTAAACGTTGTTTTGTTGTTGTTTGTAATAGGAATAGAATGAATTCTTTTGTTCACCGCTCTCATTATTGTCTATGGAAGGAGAGGAACAATAGGATATTTCGGGACCTCTTTTGCACAGCACAACAATGTGCTAACTATGTAATTAGGGCAGTGGCATCTTCTAACCTATAGGTTGTGTAGCTCCTTCGGTTGTTGTGATAATTAATATAGTACTACTTATAAAAAAAAAAAAGTAGTCAGAACAGATGAAATTTCACCAGGTGCTTATCATCAGGGAGTAAGGCCAAAAAGATGAAGTAATCTAGAAAAAGAGTGATACAACCATGCAACAGATAATACACAGACCATACATGGGCCATTATTGGGTTGCTAGCATCAGCCAGACCTTCAATTGACATGCCGCCTTCTTCCACCAGACTGTAGGCTCAGGATCATACTTGTCCCCAAAGAGAAGCTTGACAAAACGATTGACACACTCTTTCTTTTAGCAACACGCATCCAGAAATCTTCATAAAGCATCAGAGCTTCAAGCAGCTGAAGAGAGTTTCTTTCCGTCCAACCAGTCATTGATGTTTCACTTATCCCAACCCGCCTGAATTCTGAACAGTTTACACAAACCCTATAGTTTCTACGAACATAACAACTTGCAGTCAGAACCAAATCATACTGCACCCAAACGGAAGAATAGCATCTAGATTCTTTAATTATATCATTTGTAGGGGTATGGAAAGGAGGCTTGTACCCAAATGCATAACCTGACAAATCATCCTAATCAGTGAAATTTACCACATACTTCATCGATTTTTTAGGTTGGTGGACCAGTAACAACAAAAGTTTCAAAGTAGATATTCAACACCTGATCACAAACAAAGCAGGGCAATGCTACAAAGGGACTTGTAGCCGCTGCACAGTTTTTTGACACTGGATGTAGCAGAGTCCGCTGAATTACCAGTGCCATCAGTGGACAGGTGCGTAGGGGGTGTTGGATGCTGTTTCGTAGAAAAAGAGGAACGGGGTGAGAGAATGGGGAGTAGTTAATGAGACCCCTTGACTCAAGAAAATCAAAGACCCTTTGAATGCACCCAACATCTTTCACTAAGGTCCGCCAGACCTCTGTGAAGTGAAAGTGATCTTCTTGGCACCTACCGCTTACAAGAGGATAAAAAATCAACTACAGTGATGTGCCAGAAGGCATTGTTATGATGACATTATAAAATAATCATATAGTACTCTGAAGACATTCTATACAATTTGAATGCCCTAGGAAAACATTTCATCAAAGTCGAATTTAAATCTAGTAAAACTACTACAATGACACCTCTACTCTGGAACACATGTCTATCTAGTACTCTGAAGACATTCTATACACCTCTTTCGATCTTGCTTTCGTCATACGTGCACCCTCCAAAGCTTGATATCAGAACTTAAGGCTTCAATCGATCATTACCCCTTATTCGAGCCCATTTTGACTCCTGGCCTTGAGAAATCCACAAAGGACTATAAAAAAAAAAAAAAAAGTTTTCTAGGCACCCATGCATGATTCAGTTACCCGTGAGGATTTTAGCTGCTGCTGAACGTTCCAAATCTAGACATCCTTCTTTTTCCATATCCCTGTTGGAACACCATAACAAACAGGAGCAGCTCCAGTCAAATATGGGAACCTGCAAGCATTCCTTGCTTCGCTCACACAGTATCCAACCTTCATCTTGTGCCTACAACTTCTGTTCACACGACTGTCCATGTCCTCTTCTTGTTTCTTATTCCAGTTTTTCTTAGTTGATCTTGTCTTTTTCTTCTTACTCAAGCTCAGAGCATCCAGCTCCTCAGCTAGAATGCTACACTGAACACATGTCAGAGACGAGTTTAATCTTTCTTTCAACCAAGCATCCAGCATCGCTTTCCCAAAACGATCAATATCCTGGTCAAACACATCCCATAGATTGGCAACTACAACTGGAGATCCAGCCTGTAAGTAGGAGTAAGCAACACCTCTTGGAGCGTAAGTTCCTTTGACAACAATTGAACCGCTGCTACAGCCCATTAGCACGGTGGCAGCACATTTATCTAGCTTTTGTATCTCCTCCGTGGGGATATATTGAGAACCTAAATACTCACAAATGAATGAGCCATATATATACACAGATTTGTTCCCACAAAAACTAATTTGATTATCACATCAGCAATTAAAAAATAAATAAATACATTATATGCAAATAAGTAATCTTTCACAGCAACTGATGTACCCAAGTTGGCTATATCAGTTCGTACAAGAAAAGTACATTGTTTATGTTGATTACATATTTCTAAAATGTGAGTGAATGGACACTTTTTCTATACTAAATGTTTATTTCACTTGAAATATACTCACATCATAGATATTTGTAGCCAAAATAAGTTGATACAAAAATATGAGGGTGTAATTGTTAGCTTATTCTAAAAAAAATATTAGGGTGTAACTAGGCAAAATAGCAACGGATAAAAAGAGGATATACACATACCACTTCCGTGCCCAAAATATAGGAAAACATCGTGGCTCTTCAATGCTGCTGAAATTTCTTCAGTTTTGGGTGGACTTCCAGCTTTCCCCTGGAAAGCAATTTCACAATAAGTCAACCAAGTGTCGGTGCCCAGGTAGGTCCTGAGTTTAAAACTCACGACTACCATCAATATAAAAAAATCACAATGAATTAGTTGACGGTTTCAGAACTATAATGACATTGCAGTCAAGGTTCATCATATAAATAATTTAAAGTTACAGATAACATGGCTATTGCAACCAATAGAAAACAATGTGATCGCCTAGTTACAAACTGCAAACAACTTTATATCTTCCTACCTCCAAATGTTGGCCTCTAAACCACTCTTCAAACTCAGCTTGAGTACTACCGAGATCTCCACTAGGATTCAACACATAAAATGCATCAAGTGGATCTATCAGAGGAAAGGTGGAATTCGTGTTGACAGATACTTTTGGCTGAAGCTCAGCATTCTTCACCATAGATGCAATTAGGCAGCAAACAGATGGCATGCGATACACCTCTTGTCCTCTGAGTACAGACATATTCTCCCAAGGAAGCATCTATAGGGCAGTAAAATATTCATTTGGAATGACGAAAGTTATAATACATTACAGAATCAATAGAGGGTAACTAATACATAAATGTTTAGTTGTTCAATTGACTAAAACATAACTTCCTAACAATTTCAGTGAGCATGTCAAAGCACAATTGAAAATTGCTTGTCAAGTCAAGGAAAAGCCAAGGAACACCAGAACAATTGTATAAACAATATGATGCTCTATTCTATATCCAAGGTTGGATTTTCTCACCCCAAAAAAGTCGTGTTTGTAAATTCATCAGCACCCGTGTTCTCCCCAATAATCTCCCTCTCTTACATTAATATCTAAGATGTTGCGTCCAGATTTCAGCATGACATCTCAATATTATTTCTCTTCTTTCTTTCAAAATACTATCTCAAAAATTTAATCAAGCACTAGTAACTTAGTTGATTTGTGCAATACATCTAGGACCAAAAGGCCTTGGATCCTCCTTTAGATTTAGGAAAACCTCACTGTACAAAAAAAAAAAAACTAATAAACACCACCAATGATTTTTAGAAAGTAGAGGGAAGAGCGCTAGATGTGCCTAACAAGAAGTTTAAAACATAGTAATATCCTAGAAACACACATGCTTACCTGAACCTCGCTGTCCAACACCAGAACAACAGGCTCCCTGCATGTGCAGTGCTCTTCTAATTTTTTAACTGCATCATGCATCAACTCAAAGGCTAAATTTGAGATATTATCTGCACTACTGCTTTCACCAACATAGTAACATTTCTCAAGGAATGATCGAGGAATACACCCTTTTTCTTGAGTGGCAAAGTTAACAGCTCCAAGAGCTACTATTAGGAGATCCTCCTCAACATCTAGATTACATTTAACCTTGAGATCATGAGCAAGATGCTTCACGACAGATTCCAGGACACTGCTGTCAGACCACTTCCCAAGAACAAGATTTTTCCAAGGACCAAACCACCTTTCTTCCATTTCCCTGGTGTACAAAAAAAAAGATAACAAAAGGAAAAGATTTAACGCAGAAAATTTCCATCACTAACGTTTTTGGAGAAGAGTTTTACCTTAGCATCTTGCAAAGGAGTTCATCAAGATTTTTTTTGTGTGACCACCACAATGACTTGTATTTCGCAGAGTCTTCATAATCACTTACAGGATGTGGCTCATGAATTTCTTTTAGTATTGACTTGAAGACTGGAGCCACTTCATCAAGAACAGAGGATCCATGAGAAGAGCAGGTTGTTGAAACCTTGTCTGAACCAAAGGTGAAAATAGAAATTAGGATCAAAAGATTTCATACTGCCCAATTTAACCAACCATGTAAAAGAAGTTACCATGAAGAATTGAATCTATAGATCTGAGTATGACAACAGGTTGACAATTTGCATTCATATGCGAGACAATCATCCAAGAACTAGTTGAGGATGAAGGAGGATGCAATTCTTTCAATAGTCTAGCATAGGAACCTCCAAGAACACTAATGCAAACAACTGTGATCCTGGGAAGTTGCTTGAAGAAATTTGTTATAAAAGTCTGAATTTTTTGTACAGAATCAGGTGCAGCCCTAGAATATAAAAAGCAAAAGCACAAAGTATGAGCTTAAACTATTTAGTAGCTAAACATGAAAAGTAAAATTGTTTCATCAATTGAAAAAAAGAGCACCTAAGCAAGCGGAGCATCTCCATGGACAAGCCAGTTGTTCCAGTTTCTTGAGAATCCTGAAAAAGGTTATCATGGAAGCTTTTCAGAAATATATCACCAAAAGACCATGCCAAAGAGAGGAGAAACATCGCTAAAATGGAGCACATTGTTCGTCTTGTCGTCAATTTGTGTGCACATAGAGGCAGCCAACGTTCTCCTTGCACTTAACTATTGATGTAGTAGCACTTCATATAAATTTTGAGCAAGATTACAGTATATCTATATCCATTAGGCATACAACCAATGTTATTGGAAACATGATCTTACTCGTGTGATTCTACGATACAAAACAAGATGTCTATTCTAATGATTCTATGCAATTCTATATGATTCTGCTACAATTTTGACCCCACAGGTCTTTGCCAACCATAGGGTAGGATCTCAATTCTGACTGTGCATTCAACCCTAACATATTTCTTAAAATTTACATTCAATACAAAATATCAACAAATACTAGGAGCTATAATTGTTATCCACATAGAAATGATAGATAGAGCTCATAACAGAAAAGGTGGGTATCAAAAGATTTTAAAGGCATTGAAGATGGCATAACAGGAAAAACATACCTTGATATCCACACAAGAAAGTGCCCAATCATTGTGAAACCTACCAATTGAGGCTTGATGGAAGTATGCAGCACATTGGTTCATAGAAAGTTTGTTCTCGCCAGCAGCAGAAGACAAATTCAATTTACATGGAGACGTTACATATATTACCACGAGAAGTCTTGACACCTGACATGCTATCACACAGATTAATGGTGCCAACGTATAGAAGGGCAAATAGTTAAAGTCACTCAGTGATGTACTAAAAATATATATAACTTTAGCTTTCAGTTATTATCGAAACAAAGAAATGTATTGCTTAGTGAAAACAATCATAGCACCTTAGAAGAATGTCCTTATTTAACTACCTAATAATTATAGTAATACATAATCCACAAATTCAACAAACTTGGATTCAAGTAAGGACGAAACTGACCTTTTGCACCATTGCAGGAACCTCACGGCAGAGAACAAATGACAATGTCAACAAGAGCACTACTTGAGATATCTCCAAGCAGCCAAGATAACAGCAAGGATTCCTGCTGAAGGGCAAAAAAACTAAGATAATGAAGCACAACATATTAGAAAATGTTGACCAGACCATCTAAGTGATTATGCCAGCAGCTAAGATCTGAAACTGACATGAGAACATGCTCTTATTTACTTGCCTGACTAGACAGGATTTTCAAAAAGATACATCTCTTCATGAGAAATGTTTACATCAGAAGTTCATCCCATTCAATAATAGTCTTGCAAGGATGTAGAGTTCGTTAAATTTTAACATTTTTCTGTTCTCATATGACATCCTGCATATTTTGACTGGATACATGTAAGCCACTCTTGTCATTGTATATGCATAACAATAGCCAAGTTTTTACACTAGACAGTGGTAAGGTATTTTTTAAACCCTAATTACAGACTAAGAAGGGAGAGGGATGTCAAACCTGCAACCTATTGACACAGGTGGAGAATAGCTTACCAACTTCACTAATCGCTTGTGACCACAGTGATGAGATGTCAAATTCAAAGCTCTTACACCCATAAAGCCAGAAAATAAAGACAGCTAGAGATAGAAAGTTCTATCATCAGATGTCTATCTGATGGGTAGTACTAGGCTACAAGATCTAGAAGTAGTAAATATCTTATTGTGGGCATCTATCTCTTATCTTGCTTTTAGAACTGTTTGCCTACTAGGGAATAAACATTTGGATCAAAAAGTCAACTCCTGGGTGGATCATGAGAAAGTTGAACCTCTAAGGAGGTCAATAAATGGAACTTATAGGGTGAGGTGAGCAAAGTATGCTCTGGCAAAAGTAGCATTATCAGATGTTTGCATAGACACCTCTAGCTGATACCAGATTTTGCATCCTTTTGAAAGCTACACCAGTAAAATATTGATTTATATTTACAAGACCTCACACGTGCAAAGCGTAAAGTTACCTAGAATCCTTCAACTGGAAGCCCTTCACAGACAACAGACAAAGATTATACAACAATGAAGCGCGTTCGACAGCCAACATATCCCCATAGATTTCAGTATTGATGACTTCAAGATTATGACTGCAAGAAGATGAATGACAACAGTCACAAAATGGATTTCTGCATCCCAGCATCGATATGCATTGAATATAGGCCTCGTGTGAAGCATGAACTTCCTTTTGACGTCCTTCACATTTCCCTAGAAAGTGGACAAGAATGCAAGAGTTAGGGTCAGCTGCATAGCAAGTGATCATATCTGGGCCATTAATAAGTCCAAATGCATCACAACAGAAAAATACATATGAAGAGTTGGATAAAAGCTATAATACAAACATGCCATAAAAAAATCTTGCCACATGCCTAGGCTGACTTCAAACTTAGCTTCACAAACCAATATCCCTAATGTATTGATCTAGTGCGCATAAATAACAAAAAGCTAAAAACAAGTTTTGCTACTGTCAACGAGTACTTGGGCTTTTTCTCAAAATATATATTGATACGTGAGAAGCATTACCATCATGATCATACATTCATCAAATATCATCTTTAAGCTTTTAGGTAGTCAGCTCGTAAAGATAAACAAAACAAAGCAAAACAAATTGTTTGCCAAAATCCATAAGATATTTGAGACATAGAGGTACTATCAGCGAATATATGTGCAGAGACAACATGAAACAAGTTCCATCATGTTAGTTTGTTTTCCATTCTCGCAAACGTCTGCCATAAGGATAAAGCATCATACTTTGCAATAAAAATTTGCATCAGAAAAGTGATCAAACATATAAACATGGCCTACCATAGTTTATTAGTAGCCTCAATAGTTGTCTTCTTCGAGCTAGCTCCCACTTTATATGAATTAAACGCATCAACGAATCAGTTTTTAGTGGCTGCAGAGATGAACACTTAAAGCAACTGATCTGATCACAAACATTTGTCACTTGTCTCATCTGGCTGGCATGTATGGAGCCAGCATTTTGAGTCTTTGAACCCACCATGTACCCAGTATCAACACATCTATCCTGACAAGATTGATGTCTAGAGCGTGTAACCATTGCATGTCTAGAGCGTGTAACCACCATGTGCCGAGTATCAGCATTTTGGGTCTTTCTACCCTTCTTATCATTTTTCCTGCCCACAGGCTTTCCATTTTCAGTTTCATCGATTGTAGCAGTTGAACTTGGTACAGCAGTCTGCTTTATTTCTTCAATCACAGGAATGTTTGAACAATTTTTCCACTCGGTAGAGTTCAACTTATCCACCGATGGTTTGTATAGTTTCTCCGCATGCAATGGTGTGGCAAAAGTATTTACTACACAGCCACCATGATCACTTCCATACAAGTTTCCATGTTGCTCACTCACCATACTTTCTAAGAGTAATCTGCATCTCAAGCACGAGATAACTGAACAGTCATCAAAAACTTGCTTTGTACTCTGCAGTTCTTTATTTGCTAATTCCTTCAGGTGCATTTTACGATATACCTTCCCTACAAAATGAGCATATTTCAACACAAATAAAGAACTGATGAGACTATAGATTTCAATGGTAGGTGGCAAAATTAGTGGGAAAAATGGTAACATGCACAAACAGAAGCTTATGCCCTAACCTAACCCAATAGAAAAGGCCGTAGTAAATAATGACAGTCCATGCAATGATGAAATGCTCTTTCCCCATTGAAAATAATGTTCTGCTGTAGCTCCTTTTCCTATAACTTCATGGATGTTGCCCACCTTCAATTTTGATTTCAGCATATAAGTAATAAAAGAGTTAGTAACAATAGTTTTACTAAGGTCTTAGTTTATAATTCCAAGTGTCAATTTATATGGAAATAAAGGCAAACCTGCAATGTACTTTCCAGGTAACACTGGAGCACCTTCCATGGTGTAAGACTGCCACTATCAGCGTCCTGACAGGAGTTAGGCGGCCAAAAATCAATGGCTAGTCTGAAATAGTTTGCACAGTGTGGATTTTTTTCAAAAACCTCCCCATGTTCGTGATACTTTTCTCTCTTGCACTCAAATGAGTAGGAGAAGTATTCTGGTAGCAATTTAATACGCAGCTTAAGGGCTTCTGTTGCATAGTACAAACCCTATAGTAGACAAAAGATAAAAGATAAGCATTCTCAAATTAATTTTTTGAATGCACGCTAGCTATGAGCAACATAAGGAAAATTTAATGTCCACAAAGTCATTCATCAAAAATGAAGGAAGAACTACCTCAAACTGAATGCTTCAGTCGCATTGACATTAAAGATCCAACAAAATGTACTAATTAATGGTCAAAATATCAAAAGAACAAGTACAATCACATATATAGATTTACAAACCTGAACTAACTGTCCACAAGAAAGAAGTCTATCACCCAGTTCATAATATAGAGATCCAGCCACAAAAACACAAAAGCTTCTTCCCTACAATTAAAAGCAACAAGTATGACAAAGTTCTATAAATATTTACATAGATATGCTAGTAAGCATGTGAGTACGGACACGTACATCTGAGATGAGATTTGAAGCGGACTCTCTTACTTCCTCCACTGTGACATGAGATAGAAAAATACTTCCATCACAATTAAGACTTTCGGGGAACTGAGATGACAGAGTTGAAAAGGTCTGCCTGAAGCTTAGTAATTGTGACTGAGAATCCTTCATGCAAGTTATCCAGAACTCTAGAGATTTGAGCTTGTCGCCATAGTGCTCACAAAGTTTTGCAAGCAACGCATCATTTATAGGTGACCCACACATTGCGTGGCTAAGCCTTCTATATTTCCATAGCATTTGTAGGCACTTCTCAATGGGGTAGTTCATCAATTCAAATATTCTAAGTAACATGCGGCAGATGTCTGAATGAAAAGACGTGGAACCCTGGTACAAAGAGAAAAAGATCGAGAAGAGAGAAGAAAGCAAAGAAAGAGCGGGGTTGAAAATGCTGTTAATGCTCCTTTAATGTCAATTGCTTAAAATAATCTCTAGAGGAATACAAGTAGCTTCATGATTGATACCTTCACTGATAATAAGTCAACTGTATGACATAGCAACTGCATCGTATACTCATAGGATCTAACCCCTCGAAAATCAGAAGTGCAACATAAAACATCTTCTCTCATCCATATCTTTATTGCTTCTTGTAAATCACCAAACATTTGCTGGAAGAAGAGGATATAAATACAAGTAGAAGGAATAAGATGGAAAAAGCAACTAACCACTAAACAATATAAAATACAAAGGAAGAATATTTATGCTGTGAAACCTTGGAGTTGGGCTCGGTCTCCTGAGTGCACAGAGCGCGTAAGCAATAAGCAACAGCTAGTAGATGAGAAGCGGCTGAACTTGTTAAATGCTCGCTATCAGCTGTAGATGTCTGTATTGTATAAATCGCAAATGTTAGACGCAAAGAGAACATACAATAGAAGGCATTATAAAGAGGTGACCTCTGATATCACTCACAATTGTGTCTATAGCATCTGACAAACACTTTATAGAGTTTGATACATCACCGGTGCCTGAAGCCCTGTACAACATTCCTTTATCAATGAGAATATGTGCCATCTGGTGCCAGTCATCCCTCCTCACGTACACATCCTGTAATAGGATGTCAATAATTTTCACTTGCATTCTTTGAGAAAACTTAGGACACAAGGCATTCAGCTCCTGGTATGCCAAAAGCTCCTGCACAGTCAGCACAGATTCACACCAATCACCGGTTAAATAAAGTATACAACAACAGAACATGAAGTGAGATAATGGAAAGGCCATTAAAGCAAGACATCACACTGCAAACCAAGAGATCAAACCTGCTCCATGATAATACTTATCGTCTCTTTTGATAGACTACGAGGAGAAGATCCATCTTCCTGTTCTGAATCCAACACATAACTATACAAGGTTGGAGCGTCTTCCTCCATGTCAGCTTTCTTACACAGCTTACATTGCATCTGCAAAACAAAATCGATATCAGCACATAAGAGAATGTGAGCATGAGCTCATATCAAGGTCAAGGAATGAATTACCTTAACCCAGTGTTTTACCAATGATACTGGACCTGGAAGCCAGCCAAACAATTCTCTCATTGCAGACCATTTTATAAGGCCAAATTTAATGGTAGCTCCCAAGCTGTGACTGCCATCTTGAAGGAGAATATTGAGAAGAAAAGAGCTTGCTTCCATTGCCTTCTCGACAATATCTATGATAATTCTCTTGGGAAAACTGGCATCACCCATCTTTTCACCTGAAATGGTATGGCAAATATGCAATCCACAAATCCATGCTGATTCATAGCAAAGTTTTAATGTCTCCAAAGTCTGCACAGTTTAACGGAAATAATATGTATCAAACTAGAGAAATGCATCAAATAGCATCTGAAACTTGTCAAGTCAATGCTAAATGAGAACACCTGCAAGTCAACCTTTGGCCAATCTTATTCTTCATGTCATAAAAAACCCCAAGTATGTATACCTTCATTGTTATTATTTGAAAATGAGATGGATAAGGCAGTATAGAAAAACTGTAGTCGACACTAAAATATCTAAAAGTAGTGTATACATGAGAGACTGCTAAATTACCTCATTCAGACGTTGATTTCTGTGAAAAACCAAAGCAATGTTATAAAGGGATCTAATTATAAATTTAACCCCTTGATGTTGAAGGCATCCATCAGAGAGCAAGCACTTCATAACTTCGAAACTTCTCTAAAGAGATCAAACAAAAGGGGAAGAAATAGTTCAACAAAAGAAGAGAAAATAACAGTCAGCAGCACATAGCAAACTTTGGGAAGATAATATATTCGTGAAATTCATAAAAGAAAGGCACCTTCTTGTTGGAATTAAACTTGAGAGCAAGTGTAAACGCTGAAACACATGCACGCAGCACAATCTTATCATTATCTTTAAAGCTGTCTTGTAGAGCATCAGCAGTGCAACTGCAAGTCAACATCAGCAGTCACTTAAAACTAACTGGCAAAGGAATAATCAACAATTGAGATGAAAAAATAGTATACAGTTTCTAGAAGTGACACGAAGTAGTTGGCATATACCTATGACAGTAGAAAAATACATCGCACAGTTGTAGAAAGAAGCTTTGCGCACTCTTAAGCATATCTTCTGCATGAATACTAAAATTCTGGCTCACTATCTGTTCTCTTTCTGACTCTACAAAGTTGACAAGTGGCCGACACCAGAACATCAGAGCATCCAGGTGGAATGATAAATAAGTTGCCCCGGCCTCCTTTACACATTCTTGTGTACCCTTGCTTTCATATTTGACATGCGGGCAAGGTCTTGTAGATGAGATCGCACATTGGCACGTCACAGATGAAATGTATGGACTTAACAATGCCGTGCCAGCAGAATTATGTGCTAAAATCTGCTTATCTCCAGATGAATATATATTTATTAGCAAGCTATCACGAGAAATGCACACGCCAGCAGCATATAGCCTCATTATTGGAGCAAATGGTGCTAGATCCTGGTTAAAATAGTCTTTCCATCTTTTAGAAGCCTTCCAAGAAGATTATAGACGACTTAATTTGAACTTGAGAATCATTACCTACCACTTTAACCATAATTGTGGCAATAGCATCACGAATATCTACATTTGCTGCTCGGCATTTATGTGCACAGTAGGAAACAAGTTTAAGAAAGTCGGTAGATAATTTGTCCATACTACCCTGCAAAAGAAGATCAGCATGGTCTGCTATCAGCCTGTGCAAGATAGGCTATGGAACAGGGTCTCTTTGGAGACCCAATCATTATTTTTTTCTTTTAGATTTTGTCATATGAAAATTATATAAGAGCAAATTTATGTTTTATGAAATATATATTAAAACTTTATATTTGTGATACATTCCAACATTGTAAACATGAGCACTGCATAATTTAATTTAATAATTTTTATATTTACATAATTTAATTATATAAAGATCTTATTTTAGAAGCAGGGCCTCAAACAAACCAATGATTATTCAGAACTAAAATTGGCTGTAAGATGTTATTACAGAAAAGACATACGTCACCTTTTGCGGTTGATCCTTCAAATACTTTTTGTATTCATCAAATGTGAAAGAACAGAATTTGGGAAACAACTCTCCAAAATTTTCGATGTCCTTAGCAAGAACCTTCGAGGTGTATGTTAAATAACTCAGAACTTCGATTTCGAACTGTCTTCTGACGTTGGGCTCAAGAACCCTTTCAAATATTACATGTATAACGTTAGTACTAGAATTAGAACAAAATCAATACTTAGTCATAAGTTCAACACGCTAACCTGAACCACGGGCGAATTTCATCCACCATCATCAGCAGCCTCTTGTACTCCCCAACGTCCTTCTCTTTACTCTTTAAGATGCACTGGATAATCATTATAGAAATTTTCACAACCAAGCACGCATATTCACCATCTATGTCTTCACCTTCTCCCGCAAGAACAGGAAGCAACCTGTCCTCCAAGCTGCGAACTCCTTTCAGGTTGATCTGTCCGAGGATCTTCAGAAGCCTAAACCCTTCATCCATAGCCTCAAGGTACCTCCCCCAGTAGAGTAAGCACTGCAAGAAGTTTGCCCGCTGAGCGCTGACGCCATAGGGCTTACAAGACAAATGCGACGAAACACAATCGGTGCAGTCCAAACACAGCCGGTATGTATCGAAAATCTCGGGTACAAATCGCTCCGTGTCGGGGGATTTTGGTGACTCTAGTAGGCGTTTACGAAGGAGAGACAAGGATCGGCTCAGAAATGGCAAGTACGTCATTGCAAGAGCACGAGGGGGTTGGAGTTGGGTTTTACATTTGAATAATTTGTTGGAGTCTGCAAGTTTTGGGATGTGGTTAGAAAGGGGTTTGAGGTAAGCGGAAAAGAGATGATAGATGTCAGAAAACTTCTTAGTCTCAAGATTGGTGAGGAGAATAGCTGGGAGCTCTTCGTCTGCCATAGCAGCCAAGGTGTGGGGATGCCGATGAGAAATCCAGAATAGGAAGTAGGAACTGCATGAATCTTGGTATTCAAACGTGGGTAACAACAACAAGAATCCCACGAAATATGGTACCGAATTATATTTTATTTGAAACATTTATCAAATTAATAGTAGAAGATAACCGTTAATATTTTATGTAATTTAATGGTTTAAATTTAGTTCAAATGGTCACTATATTTTTGCTAATTCATGAAATATCACTAAAAAAGAAAATCACAAAATATCACAATATTTTTGTAAAAGTCTATGACATGGTACTATAGTCACAGATTAAAAATGACAAAAAATACTCTTACTAATTAACAAAGTACTTTTTAAAGTTCACCAATATACTCCTATTTTAAATAATTCACAAATATTAAAAAAAATTAAAATACAATAAAAATTTAAAAATTTTATAAAACATGAAAAGAATGAAAATATCATAAAATATTAAAACAAACAAATATTTCATTTTTAACATTTATTCAGTACCATAAAAAATATTATGTTCTAAACAAATAATTTATACCAATTTTTCTATCAATTTATACCGAATAAGTATCATACTTTATACCAAATTATTAGCATACATTTTTTAATTAACTATTTTCTATCAAGTTAACTTATTTCTTCAAAGTAAATTATTTTATTTTTTAGTATGTTCTATTTTGCTGATAACTTTAAATATTATGATCATATAGTTAGCTGTAAAATAGAACAAAAACTTTTAAAACTAAAATTTCTAAATATAAGTTAAAAAATATAAAATAATTTACTTTGAAATATTAGTTAAATTGATAGAAAGTAATAATTAAAAGCTGTATTGTAAAAATTATGACTTATTTGGTATAAATTATGATACTTAATTGGTATAAATATATAAAAAAATTGGTATAAACTATTTGTTTAGAATGCAATATTTTTTATATATTATTTTATATTTTTATTGTATTTTGAATTTTGAATTTTTTGTGAGTTTTTTAATATTTAGGGGCGAACATTAAAAGTACTTTGTTAACTAGTTGGGATTTTTCTTTTTGCATCTGGTCAATGACTATAGTGATATTTTATAAACTTTTACAATAATATAGTGACATTTTATGACTTTCTTTTTTTTAGCGGCATTTCATGAACTAGCATAAAATATAGTAACATTTCATTAAATTTCTATGAAGGGTTCATATTATATTAAGTTTTGTTTTTGTAGATTCAAAATGTTTTAGGAGACTGTTAATAACAGTTTTTCTAATTTTGTGGGTGCTTGTTTTCTTTTTCTAATAGGAAATCACGTCTCCATGAAACTTACTTTTGACAATGACCGCGCACAAACGAAAAAGACGGTTTCTTCCTTCAGACTTCAAGCTCATTAAGGGGGTGTTCTGACTTTTGCCAATAAGCTAGGTTTCTTAGCTTTTTGTTAAATGTCCCTCTAGTTAACAAATGTTAACTTGACATGTGTACTATAGTTAGTTGTGGATCAATTAAAAATTGACATTTGTACATCACTTTTAAACAAAAGTACATTAATCATCAAAAACTCAACTTAATGTTGCCAAAGAACGGGCCCTAAGAGTATGCACAGAAGAGTGGTGGAATCCATCCAATGCGTCAGTAAGGAAAAAGAAAAAACTTTCAGATTCAACTCAAATTCTCTCTCCTAAATTTTTAGTTAAGGATTTTTACTTTTTTAATTTCATTGGTTGTTCACATTTTCTTATAACTTTTACAAATTTTTATTAATTACATTTTAGAAAAAATTAGTTAAGAGTTTTTGTATTGTAGTGATAGGTAGGATGATAAAATTTCTTAACAAATATAATATATTTTTGATGACATGGCGAAATGTTAAGAACTCACTGTTGTGGATGCTATAAGGAGGATGCGAAGGGTGATGATGATTCAGCAGATATGCCTTCTCTCTATCCTACTACTATCTTGATATTTTTGTTTGTCACAATTTTCATTTTCCATTGAAGATATTGTACGTCTTTGACCCGCCGTCTGGTGGTCTTCATCGGACCGAGGGATAGATTACAAGCCACGGGTTTGTAAAAAGGCGTAAGAAAAGCCTTTACCTAAAGGCTGATTTTAATTGGTTCTATACAGCAGAGGAGCGCGGCACAGAGAGAGGGCGCAGCGCCGCTTTTGATTTTTTTTTTTTTTTCTTTTTTTTTCTTTATCATAAAAATTTTAATTGTTATAATTTTTAATATATAAGTCCAAATTGAAAAAAAATTATATCATTGTTCACCTAAATTTAAGCTCTTCAAAATAAGACCAATCATGAATATGTTTTGACAACTTTTAAAAAAAATATATTTTTACTTGATACGATGAACACTACATTGATAATATGATTCATTAATTTGTATTATGAATCATTAAATTGATATTATGATTCATTAATTAATAAGTGGTGAATTCAACATTTTTAACTTTCCTATGATGGTTTTGGGTAGGGTAATCTATTTAGAATTTGTATGTATTTATATTATAGCAACTAACTCGACAGGTTTTTAGGGTTGTGGTAGCGGGTTTAGGGTCGTTAGACCCTAAACCGCCACTACAACCCTAAAAATACCTTCGACGTTTTTAGTTTTCTAGGGTGGGTTTTGGGTGTGTTTTGGGGGGTAGGGTAATCATTTGGAATTTGTTATGTACTTATATTGTAGCAACTAACTCGAAGGTTTTAGGGTTTGTGGTAGAGGGTTTAGGGTCGTTAGACCCTAAACCCGCCACTACAAACCCTAAAACGCCTTCGAAGCTTTCCTAGGGTGGGATTTTGAGGTGTTTTGGGGGTAGGGTAATCTATTTGGAATTTGTTCTGTACTTTATTTATAGCAACTAATACCCTAAACCCGCTACCACAAACCCTAAAAATGCCTTCGACGTTTTTAGCTTTCCTAGGGTGGGTTTTGGGGTGTTTTGGGGGTAGGGTAATCTATTTGGAATTAATGAGTGTTCTAATCACAACCATTCAAATAAATCAAAGTGAATCTAATGAGCAATATTTAAGCCTTTATATAAAGGATTTTGTTTATCCTTTATAGGATCCGCGCCGTTCCCTCGGTGGTGGAATTGGAACCGCGACCGAGCAGCAGTTTGTATAAAGGCTCACTATTTGCCTTTATCTAAAGGCATCAATATGAGCCCTTAGATTTAAATGACTTAATCCTATCCAATAATTTAATTTCCTTCTTCTAACCATCATCCTAGAATTACTCATTGATTTGAAAAATATATGCCATGTATTTACTAATATATGTGCCATACACGTATGAAATATGTGCCACGAGTGTATATAGTTGATAGACAAAAACTACTCAATATTCATTGCTTAATTCTAACAGATTAATTGATTTAATGACGCTACGTGTATATTGAACTTATATTGTACATGTACTGCTATTAGCTGAAATTTTAGATTGGGACAAATGTTAGCCATAGACATTAAAAAATATATGCCATGTGTGTACAAATATATATGTCACAGACCTATGAAATATTTGCCACACATGTATATCGTAAATCTACAAAAAGTACTCAATATTCATTGCTTAATTCTAACAGATCAATTGTATTTAATGTAACTAATATATATGCCACAGACCTATGAAATATTTGCCATAGACATTAAGATATGTAAGCCATGTATACATAAAAATGTATGTCATAGCTAAATAAAATATTGGCCACGGTTGTATATCGTTAATATTCCATTGCTTATATAAAAGGTTTATGGTTTAGAGTCTTACAATGCTTGTATTACAAATCCTAAAAATGTTTTCAGCATTTTTTAACTAACAATATAGTGGTTTTTATGGTTTGTGGTATAGGGTAATGTTGGTGTAGAATAATTTTAAAAAAAATCATTTTTGAGGCTGGTTACTGAGCTATTTAGTAATTTTGTAAGTGCAAATAAATTCCTTAAAATATTATTATTAATTATCTGGTGGCTATCATTTTTCATATATATGGCTAATATTATCCTATAAAAATGCCTAACATTTTTTCTCTGTATGGCTGATATTATTGCCTTTATATAAAGGCTTTTGGCTGTCCTTTATAGGAACTACACCCAGATTACAAAGCTAATTAACCTCCAGTCCACTCACTAATATCTGTAAATATTCTCCTCTTAATCTATCCACTTTTTTGTCAGTCTTTTGTGCTAACTGACAGACAAGCTGTGTTGTCGGTAATTATTGAGGCTCATTAGTGAGCCCATATTGGTGTAAGCCCATGTTTATTTGCTTAATAAGCAGTTTTTGTAATTAGAATGTTTTTAGGATTATCTTTTGTAAGTGTAAGTTGTTAATTCTTGTTTAGTTAATCTCAGATTCTTTAAGAAATTATAGACAGAAAATCTAGCTTATTGATAGAGAATCTGTCATTCTTAACAGTATATTGTATGATAGCTTACAACGTTGGAATGTACATCTGAAATCAATAAAATATATCGTTCAAAGCCTCCGCTAGAGTTTACTACCTATAATTCTTTTATGGTATCAGAGCACCAGTTCTAAACCTAGACTACATCAAGCTTCAACATCATGGCGGCAGTAGAAGGCTCAGGCAAAGGGAAAGAAGTTGCAGCGAACTCCTTCCTCAACAGCAGCATCATTGACATCAACGATCCTATTTATGTTCACTCAGCAGAAAACCCAGGTTTGAATCTTGTGTCTAACTTTAATGGCACCGGTTTCTTAGGGTGGAAGTATGATATGATTACAGCATTAAAGGTCAAAAATAAGTATGGTTTTGTGACTGAAAAAGTTGAATACCCAAAGGAAACAGCTACAATACGAATGGAGCATGGGAAAGATCTAACTCACTTGTGCTTTCGTGGCTGAAAACTGCACTTGATCCTTGTATTGCTCAAAGCGTGCATTTTTGTGATGACCCAAAGGAGTTATGGGAACATCTCTGTAAACTGTTTGAGCAAAGTAATTTGGCTATCATTCACAACCTGAAACGGGAGCTTGCAAAGTTAGACAAGGAGAGGATACAGTGAGTGAATATTACACTAAATTGAAAAGATTATGGGGAGAATTGTACTTAGCTTCTCTGCTCTAAGGTGTTGTTGCGCAGGGTGTACTTGTGATGTCAAAGAACAGATGAGTAAACAAGAGGATCAAAACAAACTCATACATTTCTTAATGGGCTTGAACCGGAGGTATTTGTCCATTAGAGGTCAAATGTTAGCAATGGACAATACACCAAGCTTAGAGAAAGCATATTCCTTAATTGTTCAGGAGGAAGAACATCGAGGGACTGAGCAAAATAAAGATAATGCCATGTCATTTTACAGTCAAACAGCAATGAAAGGGGTTGAGGGTTCCAGAAACCCTAATCAGAAGTTCGAAAAGAAGAAGATCATCTGCTTACTGTAAAAAGCCTGGCCATGGATACGATGAATGTTATCAACGCCAAACTTGCATGCATTGCAAGCGGTCAGGACACATAGCAGATGAGTGCTGTCAATTAGACAGCAGGGACAAGGTACTCACTCGCAAGAAGAAGGGTTTTGCGAATGTAGCAAAAACCACAGAACAGGCAGAAAACGAAGAGATTGAGCAATGTAAAGGTTTAACACCACATCAACTACAACAAATAACCTAGCTGATTCGAAGCGCAAATATAGAAACGAAACCGAAGAAGTCGATTACTGCAACTTCTCAGGTAATCGAACTTTTTGCATCACTAATAAACTTTGTCTTATGAGTAATTATACAGATAATCCATTCAGAGGCAAGTGGGTTCTCGATTCCGGCGCAATAGATCATATGACGGGAACCGAAACCCTAATCGAAAACTGGCGACAGCTCTGTAAAAAGCCTGGCCATGGATACGATGAATGTTATCAACGCCAGACTTGCACGCATTGCAAGCGGTCAGGACACATAGTAGATGAGTGCTATCAATTACACGGCAGGGACAAGGTACTCACTCGCAAGAAGAAGGGTTTTGCGAATGTAGCAAAAACCACAGAATAGGCAGAAAACGAAGAGATTGAGTGTAATTCCCTTGAGGTTTACCTCCCACATCGATTGGAGGGGGGAGAACGAACCACTCCTTATATGGGTGGGGACACCTCTCCTTATTGTGAGGCCTTTTGGGGCTTGGAAACCCCAAGAACAAAACCGTGCGGCCTGCGTGCCAGAGCGGACAATATCACAACAGTGGGAACTGGGCTGTTATAGTTGGTATCAAAGCTAGACCCAGGTCGGTGTGCCAGTGTGGCCCGCGAGGGCGCTGGGCTCCCAAGGGGGTGGAGTGTAATACCCTTGAGGTTTACCTCCCACATCGATTGGAGGGGAGAACGAACCATTCCTTATATGGGTGGGGATCTCTCTCCTTGTTGTGAGGCCTTTTGGGGCTAGGAAACCCCAAGAACAAAACCGTGCGGCCTGCGTGCCAGAGCGGACAATATCACAACAGTGGGAACTGGGTTGTTACATTGAGCAAGGTGAAGGTTTAACACCACGTCAACTACAACAAATATCCCAGCTGATTCGAAGCGTAAATACATAAATGAAAACCGAAGAAGTCGATTACTGCAACTTCTCAGGTAATCGAACTTTTTGCATCAGTAATAAACTTTTTCTTATGAGTAATTATACAATAATCCATTCAGAGGCAAGTGGGTTCGATTCCGGCGCAACAGATCATATGACGGGAACCGAAACCCTAATCGAAAACTGGTGACAGCTCAAGCACGAGAAGGTAGTAGTTTTACCTGATGGAAATCCACAACGCATTGATTTCGTCGGCGATGTAAGAATAGGAGCCAGATTGTGGTTGAAGGAAGTCTTGTTTGCCCGAATTTTTTGTTTAACCTCATCTCAGTGAAGAAATTTGTTTAGCAGTCGAATTGTGTTTTGTTGTTTAATGAGTGTCAGTGCTTTGTTTAGGACCGTACTCCAGACCGGGATAGATTTCTGTTTGGGCTTGGGTGCGATGGTCTATACATCCTAGATGCGGACACAGCGAGTAGATGGGCCACGCAAAGGATGGACTTGAGCTTTCAAGGCAAACGAAGTGATGGGCTGTTATTCTGAAAGTTTGGGCTTTTTTCTAATGTTTTGAATAAAGACGGAGTTAGCCCAAGGGCTAAAGACATTCATGTTAGACTCGGTCATGTTCCTTTTCGGAAACTTGTTGCGCTTGGTTTAATTAAAGAAGCAGAATTTTCTTCTCGTTATGCTTGTGATGTTTGTTACAAATCAAGAGCTCAGCGTTTACCTTTTCCCAATTCTGTTAGCAAAACAAAGAAAGCGTTTGAATTGGTTCACATAGATGTTTGGGGACCGTTCAACACCGAAACTTATAATGGCTATAAATATTTCGTTTGCTTTGTTGATGATTTTACCCGTACAACTTGGGTTATCCTTATTAAGCAAAAGGAAACGCTTGGGAAGCCATTGTAAATTTTATCAGGATGGTGGAACGACAGTTTGAGGCAAAAGTAAAGGTGGTTCGTACTGATAATGCTAAAGAGCTTGGCAGTTCACATGAAGGTAAAAGGTTTTATGCACAAGAAGGAATCATACATCAAACTTCTTGTTCGTATGCACCGCAAAAAATGCGGTCGTTGAGAGAAGCATAAATATCAGTTAGAAACAGCTCGTGCTATCTATTTCCAGTCACATGTTCCCTTGGTCTATTGGGGTGAGTGCATACTGCATGCGACTTTCCTTATAAACAAACTTCCTACGAAGGCTTTACTAGGGAAGACACCGTTTGAAAGTTTGTTCAATGAAAAGCCCACATATGAGGATCTTAAACCCTTTGGTTGCTTATGTTATAAGACCGTGGTTGGCCCTAAGGGAGGTAAGTTTGAACCAAGAGGCGAGGCTTGTGTATATCTAGGCGAAGATCCTAGGAAGAAGGGGCATAAAATCTTGTGTTTGCGTACTCGGGTTGTTAAAGTTTGCCGAGATGTCAAGTTTCATGTTGAGAATTTTCCTTTTGCTGAAAAACAAGCTGATCATGTTTTTCTTCAGATGATATGGCAGTTACATATCCATTGAATTCTATACCTTAGATGAGGACAATCACGTCTAAACGGTGTAGTGTACTCATGATGAAGGTGATGATAGTCAGCATAATTCTCATGAAGATAATACTACGCATGAAGATGACTCTACTGCTTCAGACATTGCCATGACTGATTTGCGACGTTCTAGTAGGGTAAGTCATAAACCTGGCTATTTGGCTGACTATGTTTGTAACTCGTCTTTTCAGGACATCTTGAATGAAAGAGACTACGGTTATGAACAACATAAGGATGCTTTTTCAAACTGTGTTAGTTTGACTGAGACAACACCAGTTCGTTCTATAGCATTGCTTACTGGACAGACACATGTCAGAGATGATCCTGCATTGCATGAACCTTATGACTATCGTTCGGCGGTGCAAGACGAGCATTGGCGTCTAGCTATGCAGAATGAGTTACGAGCTTTAGAAGAAAATGACACTTGGGATGTGGTCTCGTTACCACGTGGGAAGAAAGTTGTTGGTTGCAAATGGGTTTACAAAGTTAAACTCAAGTCTGATGGAACGTTGGAACGATATAAGGCAAGGTTGGTTGCGAAGGGGTTTACTCAACGTTATGGTATGGATTATCATGAGACTTTTTCACCTGTGGTAAAGTTAACAACGATTCGTTCTCTTATTGTGGTTGCCCTTTCCAAAGGATGGCATATTAATCAACTAGATGTTAATAATGCCTTTTGCACGGTGATCTTGATGAGGAAGTATACATGCGGTTGTCACAAGGTCTTGAAGTCATAGGCATGAACAAGGCATGTCGTTGAAAAAGTCTTTGTATGGGTTGAAATAGGCTTCTAGACAGTGGTTTTCTAAGTTGGCCAGTTTCCTTCGAACTCTCAGTTTTGTTCAGTAAAAAAATGATTACTCTCTTTTCTACAAAGATAGTACCAACGGGAAAATTTTTATAGCAGTCTATGTTGATGACATGTTGATCGTTAGGGCTAATCAGACAGAGATTGACAACATCAAAAGGTCTTTAGATGATACTTTCAAATTAAAGACCTGGGCAGCTTGAATTATTTCTTGGGCATAGAATTTATTCGCACTCAGCAAGGATATATACTTTCTCAAAGAAAATTTTGTACGGAACTACTGAAGGAGTTTGGGTGTGAGGACAGAAGAGTAGCTCAAGGACCAATGGTGGTCGGCCAGTATTAACTCGCCACAGATGGCACACCTCTTCACAATCCCACTGTTTACAGAAGGATAGTGGGAAAACTGAATTATTTATCCAACACCAGACCTGACATCAGTTTCCCTGTTCAAGTCCTTAGTCAGTTTATGCAACATCCCAGTGATGTTCATTTGGAAGCAGCTATGCATACTTTGCGCTATATCAAAGGCACGGTTAACTATGAAATTGTTCTTGCTCATGGTTCCAATCTAGATCTCATCGCGTATTGCGACTCTGACTGGGCTGCATGTTCCAACACCAGAAAATCAGTTTCTGGTTACTACATTTTCTTAGGAGATAGCCTTTTCTTGGAAGACAAAAAGCAATGGTCTGTCTCGCTCTCCAGTGCAGAGGCAAAGTATCGCTCCTTACGCCGAGTTACTGCAGAGTTGACTTGGCTCACACGTTTGTTGCACGAGCTTGATGTGGCAAATGTGACTCCCATCCCTGTTAAATGTGATAATCAGTCCGCTATCTACATTGCTCGCAATCCTGTTTTTCTTGAACGCACGAAACACATCGAGATTGATGTCATTTCGTGCGTGATAAAATACAACATGGCCTTGTTGATGTTGTTTACACACATACTTCTCACCAGCTCGCAGATATGATGACAAAGGTCCTTCCTGGCACCCGTTACAAGGAACACTTAGCTCGGATGGGTATGCATCGATGTGATTCTTCAAGCCTAGGTATGCAGCTTTACCTACGGCTTGAGGGGGGGGGGGGGGGTATTGGGGCTCATTAGTGAGCCCATATTGGTGTAAGCCCATGTTTATTTGGTTAATAAGCAGTTTTTGTAATTAAAATGTTTTTAGGATATCTTTGTAAGTTTGTTAATATCTTGTTTAGTTAATCTCAGATTCTCTGAGATATTATAGATAGAAAATCTAGCTTATTGATAGAGAATCTGTTATTTAACAGTATATATGTATTGATAGCTTACAACGTTGGAATGTACATCTGAAATCAATAAAATACAATCGTTCAAAGCCTCTGCTAGAGTTTACAACCTTAATTCTTTTATAATTGTACTTCTCCACTTCAATCTTTTGGTTTGAGTAAGCCTCCTCCCAGCAATCTGCTTAAAGCAAATGGGCTTTCATCTCTCGAATTGGGTCTGGTTTATATTCTCATCACCCTGTGTTCAGCTCTGACGAAGTGTAAAGTGAACTCAATCCTCTATTTCTGCCTGTCTAAAGGTAATTCCTGGATTAAATAATTGTTTGTTAGTTGCAAAAACTATCATACCTGGGCAGTCACTGATTATAATACATTTTTGCCACTGACAACAACAACTGCTGCTACTACTATTATATGTTGTCATCACCAAATAGAGGCGCACACACAAGCTAACAATCCGTTTAATTAACAGAGATTGAATCCATGCATGAACAGATGCGCACACACAAGAGTGATTCTGAGATGAGGTGATCAGTGACGAAAGAAAAATAAAAGAATTTAGTATAGTGATGATGATATAGTATAATGTTCGTTTAAGTTTAATAGTATATATATGGCACAACGCAGTAGTTATGTTTCGATACAATTAAGGTTGTTTAATGGTGACATAGTGAAAGATTTAGCATGAACATTAATTTTATGTTTTACGTATTTTATTGTATATATTGAATAAATGTTAGGTGTTTTATTAAGGAATTCATGATGTTTGGTTATGTTGATGTCGGTGTATTATAATTTGTTATTAGATAATAATACCAACACACGTCTTTATGAATGGTATTATTAACAACACTATTTGTGGTTGATGTACAGGTACATATGGTGTCAGGTGTTTCATTCAGGAAATTTTGGTCTTTAGTTATGTTCATGACGGTGTTTATACATAGGTACATATTGTACAAGTGTTAGGTGTTTTATTAGGAGATTTGTGGTGTTTGATTATATTGTTGTTGGTGTAGCAAAACTACCGAGAATGAGAAGGCGTAGAGTAGGTATCCTGCCTACCAGTTAGGGTTTAGGAATAGAAGACAAAGAAAATGAATGAGAGGTGTCGAACATATAAGTTCCTTACACCAGTTAGGGTCTCAAAATATCAAGGGGTAGTTTAGTAATTGTAGAAAATAAGTAAGGAATGTGAGCTTATTAGACTCATTTTCAATATTCACTAAGCCATTTAAATTAAACAAGCATGTTAGTTAACCTCACACTTTAGCACATTAACCCGTGTTATTCCTCCTAGTAACAATGTATATTACATATTACACATTGTCTTTTATTATTTAATGTACTCTTTGTAAATATACCATTTAATTTCATTATTTAACCAAAGGTTTAATAATATTTTTGAACCTTATATTATTAAATAATTATAATAAAGACTCCATAACTTTCTTAGGTTATATAGATATTTACATAACCCATTATTGGAATGTCTTAGTCTTAATTAATTATTTGATTAGGCTTAATTATTTAATTTCAATCTTAGGGATTTTTCATCATGTTAGAAGACTACATATTTTAACAATGTACCCCTATTCGATGGCGGGTCACCAAGGGCAATAGCCATCCACTGACGGTAGTGCTTCCGACCAACGAGTTCTTCCGGCTCTTGGATTTCCACAAGTCACATTCCTCAATTTACATTCCTTTCCTATTCGATGGTGGGCTACCAAGGGCCGTAGTCATGCACTGTCGGTAGTGCCTCCGACCAAGAAACTTATCTGTTCTTGGAATTTAATACCTTGAGCGGATTTGTAACAACCATCCCCTCGTGATCACATGCACAACCAGGCGGTCCTAGATTTCCTCATCATATGCAACATCCACCATTTCCAATGTTTCATTGTACGATTAAGTTTTCTCAATCTAATTCCCTAAGATTCGTTCTTAGGATTCCAGTGAATAACTGTTCAAATGTATTGTGCCTTTCGGTCTCATGCATGCCTAGAATTGTCTAGGGTATTCACATTTGAGTTACGTTTCATAAGAGCGGTTTCTACTGTTACTCTACCTAAGGAATGTTCTCAGGTTATCGGGATAACGTAGTTTATCGTTATCCTTTCTCGAGTGACGTTTTTGTATTACTCGTCGTATTTAAACTCAAGATATAATTGGTGTTGTCTTGGTTCGGTTAAAGTCCATGAACACATAATATTGCAAGCCGTTTGAGCAATTAATTTAAAGGCACCAATAACATATACAATCACATACAACATTATCAAACAATCATACATATCATCTTGTCAATCATTCAAACATATCTGAACCCAAGGAAATCCTTGGAAGCAGTCGGACCACACAATAACATACTGTACACCGACGTGCGAGAAGCAGACGTCCTATCCCGCGCCCGTCCTCTCAATCTCTTAGCTCTGGAATACGACGCTAAGTATTAATTATTGTAATCCACTAAATCATCCGATATTCCTTATAATTATAAATTCCGCGTAATTAACCCCGTCGATTCATTATTGGTTATTCGGTTATTACTTAGCGTATCCGTATACCGGATTACTCATTAATCCTATCTTGGTGTTAGTAACTAACACATTGTATAATTTTGCAACCATTAGGATTTAATTCTCATAACCTTCTCACCTTTCAACCATGCGTGTATATATATAGGATTGACCTCATGTATCAATGGCCTTTAATTTCCTCATTTAGTTTATTTTGTCAATGTAGTCAACTATTGACTCTGGTCAAGGTCAATGTAAGCATTATATTGATAATGGCCTTAGGAGTATTACATGTTTAATCACTCCTTGATTAATCAAATCTTTAGCCATGTATAATGGTTACATATAATTTCCAACTTTATCTTAATGACTTAAGGTAAATTCCTAATCATCCCTTTCATAACTACATCACCAAAACCTTAGTATATAACTTCACATCTTCTTAGTATTCATTATTTCATGTGAATTATAAACTCTTTAAATTGCACCAACCTTTATACATTAACATTAAGATTCTATGCTTAATGTTATGAAATATAGTTCTCAATCTTATCATATAATTCACATTATAATCCCAACACTTAGTAATCTTTTAATTCCCACCATCTCCAAACATCAATATTATCATTAAGAACTTTATAACTAATGTTACATTACATAACTTCAAATCCACTTATAATCTATATCCTACTCTTCATTAAATTATCCTATAGTCCGAATCCAATCCTTTATAATTACAATCTGACCCCAATCTGTATAATTCGATTTCTACCCAGATTTTTCCATAATTTCTAATTTACCCCATAACCTTTTATAACTTTACAATTTCCACCAATTCTAATATTTTACAATTCCAATATCTTACTAAACCTAAATCAAGGCTTCTTCCCAAACTTTTCAAATTTCCGAACAACACCCTACTACCCTTTCTCATTTTTCAACCCAATTTCTCTAATTTACGGTTTGACCCCTCAAGTTTTTACAAACTTACAATTTACACCAATAATCTTATAATACTTACATTCTTACTTAATTTAATTCCAAAGTCTCAACCAACTTCTCCAAATTGCCAAACAACCCTCATACAGTCCAGTTTATTTTCTACCCATAAATTTTCCAGAAATTATCAATTGATCCCATAAGTTTTTCCAAATTCACCATTTAACTTTCCGTAGTTCATATTTTCAATAATTCTTTCTTTTATTTGGTCAACACCCTAAGTCCACCTAGGTTTGACCAAAATACACTGCATACACTTAATTATTTTCCCGAATTATAGTTTGGGCCCACAAGTTTTCCAAACTTTACAATTTACTCCCAAACTTCACTATAACTTATATTTTTCATTCCTAAACAAGCATCACCTAAATTTTGGGCCTATTTAGTGTTTGTCACTCCAAACTTTACTTTATTCACATTTTCCAACTCATTCATCAATCACATAATTCCTAAAACATTAATTATACTCCTAATTACTTTTAAGCCCCATTTTAGCACTAAACCATATCCAAACACTTCCCAATTTTTGTAGGTATTTTCCCATCATATTTTTAAGTATTTTAAACCTCCAACTGTCCTCAAAACCCAAGGTTCTAATTATTTACACTTAGCCACTTAAACTTTACTAAAAATTACATTTAAACCATAAATCATCCTTAAACATAACTAAACATGTTAACATAGGTCTAAGTTGATTTTAAG